>JAAAWM010010022.1:0-32696 GCA_036873465.1 Thinopyrum obtusiflorum
AACACAGGCGGTGGGGGCCGGTGGTCCGGCCGGTGGCCCGTGCGGTGTTCTGTATGGGAAGAATCAGAGACGAGGAAGAAGAAGGGTTAGGAGACGTAGGATCTTCATCCAACTGCCTGAAATGGTCGACTGACCCAAATGACAAAAGTCACGCGACTTGCATGCAGACATGCCTTTATATTCAGTACCATCATCGTACCTGCTTAGCACTGCTCCTGAATCCATCAAACTAAACAACGTGCCACTCATAATTCCAAACTTGTTGCTCAAGTACGAATCTGATATGATGCTGATATTACTAAAACAGATAACATTTAATTGGTCAGCTAATGTTCCTACTTTACTTTCGAAAAAGCACGTGCACCACATATAGAGAGACAGCAGGGAGTTGCTTTCTTAATGCGCTCTGGTTCATCATGTGTGGGCACTGTGCAACGAACATTTTATTATCCAAAATCTGCTTGCTCTTCTTTAGCATGTTCCTCTTCCGTTCTTCTTTAATAAGTACTCTCTCCATTCCTAAATACAAGTCTTTCTATAGATTCCACCATGGACTACATATGGAGCAAAATGAGTGAATCTACACTCTAAAATGTATCTGGATACATCTGTATGTGATCCATAGTGGAAATCTCTACCAAGACTTATATTTTGGAACGGAGGGAGTATGATAGTAGTACAGTATGTTCCTTGTAGTGAGCAGGGACATTTGCAGTGTAGAGGTCTATACGGTCGGTTGGTATGGACACGGGGGGGGGGGGGGGGGGGGGGGGGGGGGGGGGGGGGGGGGGGGGGGGGGGGGGGGGGGGGGGGGGGGGGGGGGGGGGGGGGGGGGGGGGGGGGGGGGGGGGGGGGGGGGGGGGGGGGGGGGGGGGGGGGGGGGGGGGGGGGGGGGGGGGGGGGGGGGGGGGGGGGGGGGGGGGGGGGGGGGGGGGGGGGGGGGGGGGGGGGGGGGGGGGGGGGGGGGGGGGGGGGGGGGGGGGGGGGGGGGGGGGGGGGGGGGGGGGGGGGGGGGGGGGGGGGGGGGGGGGGGGGGGGGGGGGGGGGGGGGGGGGGGGGGGGGGGGGGGGGGGGGGGGGGGGGGGGGGGGGGGGGGGGGGGGGGGGGGGGGGGGGGGGGGGGGGGGGGGGGGGGGGGGGGGGGGGGGGGGGGGGGGGGGGGGGGGGGGGGGGGGGGGGGGGGGGGGGGGGGGGGGGGGGGGGGGGGGGGGGGGGGGGGGGGGGGGGGGGGGGGGGGGGGGGGGGGGGGGGGGGGGGGGGGGGGGGGGGGGGGGGGGGGGGGGGGGGGGGGGGGGGGGGGGGGGGGGGGGGGGGGGGGGGGGGGGGGGGGGGGGGGGGGGGGGGGGGGGGGGGGGGGGGGGGGGGGGGGGGGGGGGGGGGGGGGGGGGGGGGGGGGGGGGGGGGGGGGGGGGGGGGGGGGGGGGGGGGGGGGGGGGGGGGGGGGGGGGGGGGGGGGGGGGGGGGGGGGGGGGGGGGGGGGGGGGGGGGGGGGGGGGGGGGGGGGGGGGGGGGGGGGGGGGGGGGGGGGGGGGGGGGGGGGGGGGGGGGGGGGGGGGGGGGGGGGGGGGGGGGGGGGGGGGGGGGGGGGGGGGGGGGGGGGGGGGGGGGGGGGGGGGGGGGGGGGGGGGGGGGGGGGGGGGGGGGGGGGGGGGGGGGGGGGGGGGGGGGGGGGGGGGGGGGGGGGGGGGGGGGGGGGGGGGGGGGGGGGGGGGGGGGGGGGGGGGGGGGGGGGGGGGGGGGGGGGGGGGGGGGGGGGGGGGGGGGGGGGGGGGGGGGGGGGGGGGGGGGGGGGGGGGGGGGGGGGGGGGGGGGGGGGGGGGGGGGGGGGGGGGGGGGGGGGGGGGGGGGGGGGGGGGGGGGGGGGGGGGGGGGGGGGGGGGGGGGGGGGGGGGGGGGGGGGGGGAGTGGGACAGGAAGATGTGAAAATGGTGTTTGTCTTCACTATAATCTTCCAATAATGGGAATATATGCACGTAGTCCCTAACAACATTGAAAGCATTATCTTTTAAACTGGGAATAACTGGAATGGGGTTCCAATCTTCAGGAATTGGCCGTCCTCTGCAGTTGGGATAGGTCTTCGGCCGGTGGACTTGCTGTACTTTTTGCTGGAGTGGGATTTTTCTGTGGTACGGCTGGTGCTATGGCAACTGAAATCGGCATACCTTTTGCTGGAGTGCAGGTCCTGTGTGGTGGGGCTAGTGGTGTGGCCAGTGAAGTATGGGTACAGTCTGCTGGAGTCGGTCCTACGTTTTGTGTCACTGGTTGTACAGCCAATATAAGTGGGGTGCTGTCTGATTTCTCCGGCACAACCACGTTTTTCAAGGACTTTGCTGGTGCTCCTTCAGGTTCGGCAATCACCCTCTTCCTTTTTGATGTCTGATGAACAAGAACAGCATTTGAGTGGAAAAACATGGTATGATGACAGATGGAATATGTATTGATAATGGATGGGCATGGCATCTCGACATATATGATGAGTAAACTAAGCAGATGGCGGTGCAACAAAGTAGAAGAAATGCAAGACAACATATGCAAGATACGCGCAATCAATAAAACCTTGCCAAATTAGAGCAGGCACCTTGATGGGTGAACATGACAGGCCATCTACCTTTGACTCCTCGAGGTTAGAACAGTCATTAGGATCAAATTCTGAACAAGAATCTACAGGTGGGGAGCGTATGAGTTTCATTGCATCCAGAATGGCACTCAATGCCTTGGTGCCAATTTTGTAAGTCATTGCAGGGTTCCACAATATTCTTCTGATGCGCGGATTCTGATATTCACTGTAATTACGTATAATATCTGAGAACCATGAAAACATAAATAGTTGTGAGATTATCTTTGTAATGCAGAGGATATTCTAATATAGGGGCGCCCATGTAAACACTTGTGTGCTATCACTGGATTCTGATGAGAGAGCTCATGTGTGCTGTAATATGGTGCGTGCATTTATATAATCTGGCACAAGTACACAAAAAATAGGCTCCAGAAGTAAGGTAGTTGGCAGATGGTAGGTTCAAAATATACTGTATAGAGAGTTTATTGCCAAACCATGATAACAAGAGCACACAGCAACTAGGCAGATCATAGTGTACATAAAAGGGGTACACCATAACCACGATATATAAATCGGGAAAGTGGAACTGGCTTGAAAATACGGTGTTGTATTGCCGCTAGTAATTGAAAGCCTATCGATCAAGTACATGCCAGCTCTATCAGCTGTTGACTGCAGATGTCCCTGCTCCCCTTCCTGACAAGGAACATACTGTACGTACTAAATACAGAATAACAAAAGAGGAACATGTTAAAGAACAGAAGAGGAAGCATATTCTTGAGGTTTCGCTTAATTGCATACAATGTTGGTTGCCCACTCATGATGAATCACATCGCCCAAAGAAATGCAATTCCATGCTATCTCTCTATATGTGGCAATTTTGAACAAGAGTCATTAGGATCATATTCTGAACAAGAGTCAACAGGTGGGGAGCGTATGAGTTTCATTGCATCCAGAATGGCACTCAATGCCTTGTTGCCAATTTTGTAAGTCATTGCGGTGTTTAGCTTCAAGAGTGGACTGCTGCGAGTGCGACACAAAGCAGCTACATAGATCATAGTGTAGATATAACGGGAAAACCATAAGCATCAGAGTAAAATCAGCAAAGTGGAACTTGCTAGAATATATGTGCTAGTATTGCCGGTACGGCTAGAAAGGCTTCGGATACCAGCACTCTTCAACTGAAGGTGCGGTACTGTTAATATCAGTGTAACTCTCAAAGGCGACACAGCTCCCCGCATTTCCTTGCTATTCTTATAGGATTCAAGTGGGCAGGCCACTACAAATCCTATTCCCATGTTTACAAAATCCTACGAATCAAAGAGGCCCGACGAGTTCAAAGTGTCCATACCAACCGACCGTATAGACCTCTACACTGCAAATGTCCCTGCTCATCTTCACTACAAGGAACATACTGAACTACTATCATACTCCCTCCATTCCAAAATATAAGTCTTGGTAGAGATTTCCACTATGGATCACATACAGATGTATCCAGATACATTTTAGAGTGTAGATTCACTCATTTTGCTCCATATGTAGTCCATGGTGGAATCTATACAAAGACTTGTATTTAGGAACGGAGAGAGTACTTATTAAAGAAGAACGGAAGAGGAACATGGTAAAGAAGAGCAAGCAGATTTTGGATAATAAAATGTTCGTTGCGCAGTGCCCACACATGATGAACCAGAGCGCATTAAGAAAGCAACTCCCTGCTGTCTCTCTATATGTGGTGCACGTGCTTTTTCGAAAGTAAAGTAGGAACATTAGCTGACAAATTAAATGTTATCTGTTTTAGTAATATCAGCATCATATCAGATTCGTACTTGAGCAACAAGTTTGGAATTATGAGTGGCACGTTGTTTAGCTTGATGGATTCAGGAGCAGTGCGAAGCAGGTACGATGATGGTACTGAATATAAAGGCATGTCTGCATTTGGGTCAGTCGACCATTTCAGGCGGTTGGATGAAGATCCTACGTCTCCTAACCCTTCTGGGGGGGGGGGGGGGGGGGGGGGGGGGGGGGGGGGGGGGGGGGGGGGGGGGGGGGGGGGGGGGGGGGGGGGGGGGGGGGGGGGGGGGGGGGGGCCACCCATGTCGAGTTTTCTTCGTTCGGTGAGGCCCCACCACCGCCCCCCCAACAACCAAAGTCCCCACCCAAGCCCCTTCGTTCGCACCGGCGAACTCTGGCGAGCTCTGAAAAATCGACTGACCCAGGGGGGGGGGGGGGGGGGGGGGGGGGGGGGGGGGGGGGGGGGGGGGGGGGGGGGGGGGGGGGGGGGGGGGGGGGGGGGGGGGGGGGGGGGGGGGGGGGGGGGGGGGGGGGGGGGGGGGGGGGGGGGGGGGGGGGGGGGGGGGGGGGGGGGGGGGGGGGGGGGGGGGGGGGGGGGGGGGGGGGGGGGGGGGGGGGGGGGGGGGGGGGGGGGGGGGGGGGGGGGGGGGGGGGGGGGGGGGGGGGGGGGGGGGGGGGGGGGGGGGGGGGGGGGGGGGGGGGGGGGGGGGGGGGGGGGGGGGGGGGGGGGGGGGGGGGGGGGGGGGGGGGGGGGGGGGGGGGGGGGGGGGGGGGGGGGGGGGGGGGGGGGGGGGGGGGGGGGGGGGGGGGGGGGGGGGGGGGGGGGGGGGGGGGGGGGGGGGGGGGGGGGGGGGGGGGGGGGGGGGGGGGGGGGGGGGGGGGGGGGGGGGGGGGGGGGGGGGGGGGGGGGGGGGGGGGGGGGGGGGGGGGGGGGGGGGGGGGGGGGGGGGGGGGGGGGGGGGGGGGGGGGGGGGGGGGGGGGGGGGGGGGGGGGGGGGGGGGGGGGGGGGGGGGGGGGGGGGGGGGGGGGGGGGGGGGGGGGGGGGGGGGGGGGGGGGGGGGGGGGGGGGGGGGGGGGGGGGGGGGGGGGGGGGGGGGGGGGGGGGGGGGGGGGGGGGCATCACAGCAATATTAGTCGGTTGGGGATAGGACGGTAATCTCGCATACACCAAATATTTGCCGATGAGAATTTGTTTTTGGCGCCCACCGTGTATGAATCGGGGAGGGAGTCGATTTCGGCCGAGGACACACTGTGTTTTGGTGCCCACCGTGTATGAATCCGGGTGAGAGGCGGTTATGTCACGTTCGAGTGAAATTACAAACCTACCCCTATCGAAACCTATAGAAATCGAGCAGATAGGCTTTGCGTGGCAGGGATAGGCAGTAGTAATTTCCATCTCGCAGATTTTGGTTTCGGGCGGTTACTGCGACTTTCCCCGCTTCGTTCAAATTTTGCAGAGTGCACGTTTACCGTGCCAACTCAATTCGAATCCCGTTTGTATTCTATTTTTTTTCGGGCGGGATCCATTTTAGATTGGAATAAAACTCTATATACATCATTTTTTTATATATACTTTCAAAAGCACAACACCCTTTATACATAAATATGGTTTACAAATGGCATGATCTCAGATTCATAAGGTTGTATCCATCAATTTGGATTTTCAAATATTTGAAACCACTTTATGTTGAAATCCAATGTATGCATTCCTCGCTAACTGTCTCCAATTAATGTGTGTTTCATGTGGTTTTTTTTTACTTCTCAAACATGTATAATGTGTTTCACACACGCAACATATAGTGTATCCCGTTTAGACATTAATTGTATATAAACCATGCATTGTTTCTAATTAAAGAGGGGGGGGGGGGGGGGGGGGGGGGGGGGGGGGGGGGGGGGGGGGGGGGGGGGGGGGGGGGGGGGGGGGGGGGGGGGGGGGGGGGGGGGGGGGGGGGGGGGGGGGGGGGGGGGGGGGGGGGGGGGGGGGGGGTTGAATCCCCTTTAATCGAGATATTCGTCTCATATAGCTATCACTCATGCTTATATAGGACTATCCCTCTGGACCTATACACGTTCATCGTCTCTCACGTATCTCTCGTGCTACCTGTATGTCGACAATGATCTTTTATCTTCGTAACACACTGACGGTACTCTCTCCCTCGACCTTCATCACTCTATCTCTCTCCAAGTATATCTCGCTCCCTGCTATGTCTCTCTAACTATGATTCTCCATGTGGAATCTCTTTCTCTCACACAAACAAAAAACTTTGTCTCCCGGGGTCTCATTTCTCTCTACTATTCCCATGTGTGCCACTCGCACACCCCTCATACAGAGATGTCTTTCGCTCCTTAGATATGAGAACCTACGACTCTTCCTCATCAATATCTCTTTCTCACACACAAACACAAACTCTGTCTCCTAGGGTCTCATATTTCTCCATTGTTCTCTTGTATGTCGCTCACACACACCCTCTCTCCCTAGTGATATCTCGCGTTCCCTCATATGTATCTCTAGCTATCACTCTTGTTGTGAAATATCTTTCTCTCTCGCAGACACAAAACTCCGTCTCTCTGGATCTCATTTCTCTCTGATATTTGTTTGTATGTGACTCACACGCACCCTCTCTCTATCTCTCTCACACCCACACACATAACCCAGCCTTCTGATCCACTCGACTCCTATCTCTAACGCACAGTAGCTTCTCCATCAACCTTCTTTCTCGCCCTCACTCTTGATTCCTATCACGCACACTACATATGTTTCTCTGTACATGCAGTCAAGTGCCCTCTCACACACATATATAACTTCACCCTTTGAACCACCCGATGGTCATCTCCAACACCCAAACTAGCGGATGTCCCTCAAGCTGGGGGGGGGGGGGGGGGGGGGGGGGGGGGGGGGGGGGGGGGGGGGGGGGGGGGGGGGGGGGGGGGGGGGGGGGGGGGGGGGGGGGGGGGGGGGGGGGGGGGGGGGGGGGGGGGGGGGGGGGGGGGGGGGGGGGGGGGGGGGGGGGGGGGGGGGGGGGGGGGGGGGGGGGGGGGGGGGGGGGGGGGGGGGGGGGGGGGGGGGGGGGGGGGGGGGGGGGGGGGGGGGGGGGGGGGGGGGGGGGGGGGGGGGGGGGGGGGGGGGGGGGGGGGGGGGGGGGGGGGGGGGGGGGGGGGGGGGGGGGGGGGGGGGGGGGGGGGGGGGGGGGGGGGGGGGGGGGGGGGGGGGGGGGGGGGGGGGGGGGGGGGGGGGGGGGGGGGGGGGGGGGGGGGGGGGGGGGGGGGGGGGGGGGGGGGGGGGGGGGGGGGGGGGGGGGGGGGGGGGGGGGGGGGGGGGGGGGGGGGGGGGGGGGGGGGGGGGGGGGGGGGGGGGGGGGGGGGGGGGGGGGGGGGGGGGGGGGGGGGGGGGGGGGGGGGGGGGGGGGGGGGGGGGGGGGGGGGGGGGGGGGGGGGGGGGGGGGGGGGGGGGGGGGGGGGGGGGGGGGGGGGGGGGGGGGGGGGGGGGGGGGGGGGGGGGGGGGGGGGGGGGGGGGGGGGGGGGGGGGGGGGGGGGGGGGGGGGGGGGGGGGGGGGGGGGGGGGGGGGGGGGGGGGGGGGGGGGGGGGGGGGGGGGGGGGGGGGGGGGGGGGGGGGGGGGGGGGGGGGGGGGGGGGGGGGGGGGGGGGGGGGGGGGGGGGGGGGGGGGGGGGGGGGGGGGGGGGGGGGGGGGGGGGGGGGGGGGGGGGGGGGGGGGGGGGGGGGGGGGGGGGGGGGGGGGGGGGGGGGGGGGGGGGGGGGGGGGGGGGGGGGGGGGGGGGGGGGGGGGGGGGGGGGGGGGGGGGGGGGGGGGGGGGGGGGGGGGGGGGGGGGGGGGGGGGTCAAGATAAAAGAAAGAAGACATAAGTCCTAAGATCAATGACATGGGAGAGACGGATCGGTATGACAATATGCATGCATGTGAGAATGCAGGGAAGAAGGCCCGACAATTGAGCATGTGTTTTTGTGTTTAAGAGATAGTGGCGTGGGCTGGAGCATGCATCTATGGCGAGCAGAGGGGGTGAGGCGCAACGATTGTGCAAAAGAGATCAACCTATAAATGCATATGTATGGATAGACATATATAGTGTGGGTGATAGGAAGCAAGACTCCGTGCGAGAAAGAAATGTTGACGGAGAAACTACAGATAGATACAGAGATGGAGATGCTAGCTAGAGAGACATCCGTTAGTTTGGGTGTCGGAGATGACCGTCGGGTGGTTCAAAGGGTGAAGTTATATATGTGTGTGAGAGGGCACTTGACTGCATGCATGTAGAGAGAAACATATGTAGTGTGCGTGATAGGAATCAAGAGTGAGGGCGAGAAAGAAGGTTGATGGAGAAACAGATAAATAGAAAGATAAAGATGCTAGCTAGTGTGCGCTAGAGATAGGAGTCGAGTGGATCAGAAGGCTGGGTTATGTGGGGGGGGGGGGGGGGGGGGGGGGGGGGGGGGGGGGGGGGGGGGGGGGGGGGGGGGGGGGGGGGGGGGGGGGGGGGGGGGGGGGGGGGGGGGGGGGGGGGGGGGGGGGGGGGGGGGGGGGGGGGGGGGGGGGGGGGGGGGGGGGGGGGGGGGGGGGGGGGGGGGGGGGGGGGGGGGGGGGGGGGGGGGGGGGGGGGGGGGGGGGGGGGGGGGGGGGGGGGGGGGGGGGGGGGGGGGGGGGGGGGGGGGGGGGGGGGGGGGGGGGGGGGGGGGGGGGGGGGGGGGGGGGGGGGGGGGGGGGGGGGGGGGGGGGGGGGGGGGGGGGGGGGGGGGGGGGGGGGGGGGGGGGGGGGGGGGGGGGGGGGGGGGGGGGGGGGGGGGGGGGGGGGGGGGGGGGGGGGGGGGGGGGGGGGGGGGGGGGGGGGGGGGGGGGGGGGGGGGGGGGGGGGGGGGGGGGGGGGGGGGGGGGGGGGGGGGGGGGGGGGGGGGGGGGGGGGGGGGGGGGGGGGGGGGGGGGGGGGGGGGGGGGGGGGGGGGGGGGGGGGGGGGGGGGGGGGGGGGGGGGGGGGGGGGGGGGGGGGGGGGGGGGGGGGGGGGGGGGGGGGGGGGGGGGGGGGGGCTAAACGGGATTACACTATATGTTGCGTGTGTGAAACACATTAGGTTGATTGTAATGGGGAGTATCATATACTAGTATCATGTATACGATACTAGTGTATGATACTACTTCCGTAAAGCATAGTATCATAAGTTAGTATCTTAGGTTGCATTATTAATTGACATGCATGACACAAACTAGTACAACATTTAATATGATACGGTATCATAATATGATACTACATCCTCTCTTTCCTCATTTAATTGTGTGCCACATCATCCAAAAAGTCTAGTTGGCATGCATGATACCGCTTATGATACTCCCATTATGACCAGCCTTGTACATGTCTGAGAAGTGAAAAAAACCACATGAAACACACATTAATTGGAGACAGTTAGCGAGGAATGCATACATTGGATTTCAACATAAAGTGGTTTCAAATATTTGAAAATCCAAATTATGATGGATCCAGCCTTATGAATCTGAGATCATGCCATTTGTAAACCATATTTATGTATAAAGGGTGTTGTGCTTTTGAAAGTATATATAAAAAATGATGTATATAGAATTTTATTCCAATCGAAAATGGACCATGCCCGAACAAAAATAGAATACAAACTAGATTCGAATTGAGTTGGCATGGTAAACGTGCAGTCTTTCTCTGCAAAAATTGGAACGAAATGGGGAAAGTCGCAGTAACCGCCTGAAACCAAAATCTGCGCGATGGAAATTACTGCCTATCCCTGACATGCAAAGCCCATCGGCTCGATTTCTATAGGTTTCGATAGGGGTAGGTTTGTAATTTCACTCAAACGTGACATAACCGCCTCTCACCCGGATTCATACACGGTGGGCGCCAAACACAGTGTCTCCTCGGCCGAAATCGGGGGGGGGGGGGGGGGGTCCCTTGTGTGTTCTTCTTTCTAGCTTAGATCCCTTGCGAGGCTTACCCTCGCAAGGGGCCAAGCCTCACGGGGCAGATGACAGAAAGCTTCCTCAAGAGCAGCCTCATCCGGCGGGCTCGCGAGGAGGAGGAGAGATCAAGGCAGGGAACCTCGCGAGGTTCCCGTGACGCAAGCCATGATGGTCGAGACCAGGTGGGCGCCAGGCGGGCGCCACCCTGCGCAGTGTCCTTGCTTCCCCTTCAATGCAAAGGGGGCAAGCATCGGCAAGGCATCAGGCAAAGGTTACTGTTTCGGTGCAACAAGACCAAGACCAGCAGAACGACAGGATGGAGGTCATCGTGGAGCCCAGAACGGCGTCACCGTCAGAGTCTTTGGCAGTCGGAGACCAACTTTAGTCAGGATAAGTGTACTAGATGTTCCCCTTCAAAATGGCCAATTGTTGGCGCCCTTCCCGCTCATTATTTGGGAAGAGGCCCAGGGCCTCCCTCTATAAATAGAGCTAGCCACCACAAAGTGAGGGAGAGAGAGTTTTCGGGTAGACTAGAGAGATAGAGGCGACTGAACTCACCTAAGCAGTTCATCGCACCAGCTCAAGAACAGTCCCTCGCGAGGCTGTTCTCCCTTTGTATTGTTCATCATCATCCCCTGAGGCAGTCCACCACACCACACACTGGAGTAGGGTATTACACCACAATGGTGGACTGAACCAGTATAAACCTCGTGGGGGGGGGGGGGGGGGGGGGGGGGGGGGGGGGGGGGGGGGGGGGGGGGGGGGGGGGGGGGGGGGGGGGGGGGGGGGGGGGGGGGGGGGGGGGGGGGGGGGGGGGGGGGGGGGGGGGGGGGGGGGGGGGGGGGGGGGGGGGGGGGGGGGGGGGGGGGGGGGGGGGGGGGGGGGGGGGGGGGGGGGGGGGGGGGGGGGGGGGGGGGGGGGGGGGGGGGGGGGGGGGGGGGGGGGGGGGGGGGGGGGGGGGGGGGGGGGGGGGGGGGGGGGGGGGGGGGGGGGGGGGGGGGGGGGGGGGGGGGGGGGGGGGGGGGGGGGGGGGGGGGGGGGGGGGGGGGGGGGGGGGGGGGGGGGGGGGGGGGGGGGGGGGGGGGGGGGGGGGGGGGGGGGGGGGGGGGGGGGGGGGGGGGGGGGGGGGGGGGGGGGGGGGGGGGGGGGGGGGGGGGGGGGGGGGGGGGGGGGGGGGGGGGGGGGGGGGGGGGGGGGGGGGGGGGGGGGGGGGGGGGGGGGGGGGGGGGGGGGGGGGGGGGGGGGGGGGGGGGGGGGGGGGGGGGGGGGGGGGGGGGGGGGGGGGGGGGGGGGGGGGGGGGGGGGGGGGGGGGGGGGGGGGGGGGGGGGGGGGGGGGGGGGGGGGGGGGGGGGGGGGGGGGGGGGGGGGGGGGGGGGGGGGGGGGGGGGGGGGGGGGGGGGGGGGGGGGGGGGGGGGGGGGGGGGGGGGGGGGGGGGGGGGGGGGGGGGGGGGGGGGGGGGGGGGGGGGGGGGGGGGGGGGGGGGGGGGGGGGGGGGGGGGGGGGGGGGGGGGGGGGGGGGGGGGGGGGGGGGGGGGGGGGGGGGGGGGGGGGGGGGGGGGGGGGGGGGGGGGGGGGGGGGGGGGGGGGGGGGGGGGGGGGGGGGGGGGGGGGGGGGGGGGGGGGGGGGGGGGGGGGGGGGGGGGGGGGGGGGGGGGGGGGGGGGGGGGGGGGGGGGGGGGGGGGGGGGGGGGGGGGGGGGGGGGGGGGGGGGGGGGGGGGGGGGGGGGGGGGGGGGGGGGGGGGGGGGGGGGGGGGGGGGGGGGGGGGGGGGGGGGGGGGGGGGGGGGGGGGGGGGGGGGGGGGGGGGGGGGGGGGGGGGGGGGGGGGGGGGGGGGGGGGGGGGGGGGGGGGGGGGGGGGGGGGGGGGGGGGGGGGGGGGGGGGGGGGGGGGGGGGGGGGGGGGGGGGGGGGGGGGGGGGGGGGGGGGGGGGGGGGGGGGGGGGGGGGGGGGGGGGGGGGGGGGGGGGGGGGGGGGGGGGGGGGGGGGGGGGGGGGGGGGGGGGGGGGGGGGGGGGGGGGGGGGGGGGGGGGGGGGGGGGGGGGGGGGGGGGGGGGGGGGGGGGGGGGGGGGGGGGGGGGGGGGGGGGGGGGGGGGGGGGGGGGGGGGGGGGGGGGGGGGGGGGGGGGGGGGGGGGGGGGGGGGGGGGGGGGGGGGGGGGGGGGGGGGGGGGGGGGGGGGGGGGGGGGGGGGGGGGGGGGGGGGGGGGGGGGGGGGGGGGGGGGGGGGGGGGGGGGGGGGGGGGGGGGGGGGGGGGGGGGGGGGGGGGGGGGGGGGGGGGGGGGGGGGGGGGGGGGGGGGGGGGGGGGGGGGGGGGGGGGGGGGGGGGGGGGGGGGGGGGGGGGGGGGGGGGGGGGGGGGGGGGGGGGGGGGGGGGGGGGGGGGGGGGGGGGGGGGGGGGGGGGGGGGGGGGGGGGGGGGGGGGGGGGGGGGGGGGGGGGGGGGGGGGGGGGGGGGGGGGGGGGGGGGGGGGGGGGGGGGGGGGGGGGGGGGGGGGGGGGGGGGGGGGGGGGGGGGGGGGGGGGGGGGGGGGGGGGGGGGGGGGGGGGGGGGGGGGGGGGGGGGGGGGGGGGGGGGGGGGGGGGGGGGGGGGGGGGGGGGGGGGGGGGGGGGGGGGGGGGGGGGGGGGGGGGGGGGGGGGGGGGGGGGGGGGGGGGGGGGGGGGGGGGGGGGGGGGGGGGGGGGGGGGGGGGGGGGGGGGGGGGGGGGGGGGGGGGGGGGGGGGGGGGGGGGGGGGGGGGGGGGGGGGGGGGGGGGGGGGGGGGGGGGGGGGGGGGGGGGGGGGGGGGGGGGGGGGGGGGGGGGGGGGGGGGGGGGGGGGGGGGGGGGGGGGGGGGGGGGGGGGGGGGGGGGGGGGGGGGGGGGGGGGGGGGGGGGGGGGGGGGGGGGGGGGGGGGGGGGGGGGGGGGGGGGGGGGGGGGGGGGGGGGGGGGGGGGGGGGGGGGGGGGGGGGGGGGGGGGGGGGGGGGGGGGGGGGGGGGGGGGGGGGGGGGGGGGGGGGGGGGGGGGGGGGGGGGGGGGGGGGGGGGGGGGGGGGGGGGGGGGGGGGGGGGGGGGGGGGGGGGGGGGGGGGGGGGGGGGGGGGGGGGGGGGGGGGGGGGGGGGGGGGGGGGGGGGGGGGGGGGGGGGGGGGGGGGGGGGGGGGGGGGGGGGGGGGGGGGGGGGGGGGGGGGGGGGGGGGGGGGGGGGGGGGGGGGGGGGGGGGGGGGGGGGGGGGGGGGGGGGGGGGGGGGGGGGGGGGGGGGGGGGGGGGGGGGGGGGGGGGGGGGGGGGGGGGGGGGGGGGGGGGGGGGGGGGGGGGGGGGGGGGGGGGGGGGGGGGGGGGGGGGGGGGGGGGGGGGGGGGGGGGGGGGGGGGGGGGGGGGGGGGGGGGGGGGGGGGGGGGGGGGGGGGGGGGGGGGGGGGGGGGGGGGGGGGGGGGGGGGGGGGGGGGGGGGGGGGGGGGGGGGGGGGGGGGGGGGGGGGGGGGGGGGGGGGGGGGGGGGGGGGGGGGGGGGGGGGGGGGGGGGGGGGGGGGGGGGGGGGGGGGGGGGGGGGGGGGGGGGGGGGGGGGGGGGGGGGGGGGGGGGGGGGGGGGGGGGGGGGGGGGGGGGGGGGGGGGGGGGGGGGGGGGGGGGGGGGGGGGGGGGGGGGGGGGGGGGGGGGGGGGGGGGGGGGGGGGGGGGGGGGGGGGGGGGGGGGGGGGGGGGGGGGGGGGGGGGGGGGGGGGGGGGGGGGGGGGGGGGGGGGGGGGGGGGGGGGGGGGGGGGGGGGGGGGGGGGGGGGGGGGGGGGGGGGGGGGGGGGGGGGGGGGGGGGGGGGGGGGGGGGGGGGGGGGGGGGGGGGGGGGGGGGGGGGGGGGGGGGGGGGGGGGGGGGGGGGGGGGGGGGGGGGGGGGGGGGGGGGGGGGGGGGGGGGGGGGGGGGGGGGGGGGGGGGGGGGGGGGGGGGGGGGGGGGGGGGGGGGGGGGGGGGGGGGGGGGGGGGGGGGGGGGGGGGGGGGGGGGGGGGGGGGGGGGGGGGGGGGGGGGGGGGGGGGGGGGGGGGGGGGGGGGGGGGGGGGGGGGGGGGGGGGGGGGGGGGGGGGGGGGGGGGGGGGGGGGGGGGGGGGGGGGGGGGGGGGGGGGGGGGGGGGGGGGGGGGGGGGGGGGGGGGGGGGGGGGGGGGGGGGGGGGGGGGGGGGGGGGGGGGGGGGGGGGGGGGGGGGGGGGGGGGGGGGGGGGGGGGGGGGGGGGGGGGGGGGGGGGGGGGGGGGGGGGGGGGGGGGGGGGGGGGGGGGGGGGGGGGGGGGGGGGGGGGGGGGGGGGGGGGGGGGGGGGGGGGGGGGGGGGGGGGGGGGGGGGGGGGGGGGGGGGGGGGGGGGGGGGGGGGGGGGGGGGGGGGGGGGGGGGGGGGGGGGGGGGGGGGGGGGGGGGGGGGGGGGGGGGGGGGGGGGGGGGGGGGGGGGGGGGGGGGGGGGGGGGGGGGGGGGGGGGGGGGGGGGGGGGGGGGGGGGGGGGGGGGGGGGGGGGGGGGGGGGGGGGGGGGGGGGGGGGGGGGGGGGGGGGGGGGGGGGGGGGGGGGGGGGGGGGGGGGGGGGGGGGGGGGGGGGGGGGGGGGGGGGGGGGGGGGGGGGGGGGGGGGGGGGGGGGGGGGGGGGGGGGGGGGGGGGGGGGGGGGGGGGGGGGGGGGGGGGGGGGGGGGGGGGGGGGGGGGGGGGGGGGGGGGGGGGGGGGGGGGGGGGGGGGGGGGGGGGGGGGGGGGGGGGGGGGGGGGGGGGGGGGGGGGGGGGGGGGGGGGGGGGGGGGGGGGGGGGGGGGGGGGGGGGGGGGGGGGGGGGGGGGGGGGGGGGGGGGGGGGGGGGGGGGGGGGGGGGGGGGGGGGGGGGGGGGGGGGGGGGGGGGGGGGGGGGGGGGGGGGGGGGGGGGGGGGGGGGGGGGGGGGGGGGGGGGGGGGGGGGGGGGGGGGGGGGGGGGGGGGGGGGGGGGGGGGGGGGGGGGGGGGGGGGGGGGGGGGGGGGGGGGGGGGGGGGGGGGGGGGGGGGGGGGGGGGGGGGGGGGGGGGGGGGGGGGGGGGGGGGGGGGGGGGGGGGGGGGGGGGGGGGGGGGGGGGGGGGGGGGGGGGGGGGGGGGGGGGGGGGGGGGGGGGGGGGGGGGGGGGGGGGGGGGGGGGGGGGGGGGGGGGGGGGGGGGGGGGGGGGGGGGGGGGGGGGGGGGGGGGGGGGGGGGGGGGGGGGGGGGGGGGGGGGGGGGGGGGGGGGGGGGGGGGGGGGGGGGGGGGGGGGGGGGGGGGGGGGGGGGGGGGGGGGGGGGGGGGGGGGGGGGGGGGGGGGGGGGGGGGGGGGGGGGGGGGGGGGGGGGGGGGGGGGGGGGGGGGGGGGGGGGGGGGGGGGGGGGGGGGGGGGGGGGGGGGGGGGGGGGGGGGGGGGGGGGGGGGGGGGGGGGGGGGGGGGGGGGGGGGGGGGGGGGGGGGGGGGGGGGGGGGGGGGGGGGGGGGGGGGGGGGGGGGGGGGGGGGGGGGGGGGGGGGGGGGGGGGGGGGGGGGGGGGGGGGGGGGGGGGGGGGGGGGGGGGGGGGGGGGGGGGGGGGGGGGGGGGGGGGGGGGGGGGGGGGGGGGGGGGGGGGGGGGGGGGGGGGGGGGGGGGGGGGGGGGGGGGGGGGGGGGGGGGGGGGGGGGGGGGGGGGGGGGGGGGGGGGGGGGGGGGGGGGGGGGGGGGGGGGGGGGGGGGGGGGGGGGGGGGGGGGGGGGGGGGGGGGGGGGGGGGGGGGGGGGGGGGGGGGGGGGGGGGGGGGGGGGGGGGGGGGGGGGGGGGGGGGGGGGGGGGGGGGGGGGGGGGGGGGGGGGGGGGGGGGGGGGGGGGGGGGGGGGGGGGGGGGGGGGGGGGGGGGGGGGGGGGGGGGGGGGGGGGGGGGGGGGGGGGGGGGGGGGGGGGGGGGGGGGGGGGGGGGGGGGGGGGGGGGGGGGGGGGGGGGGGGGGGGGGGGGGGGGGGGGGGGGGGGGGGGGGGGGGGGGGGGGGGGGGGGGGGGGGGGGGGGGGGGGGGGGGGGGGGGGGGGGGGGGGGGGGGGGGGGGGGGGGGGGGGGGGGGGGGGGGGGGGGGGGGGGGGGGGGGGGGGGGGGGGGGGGGGGGGGGGGGGGGGGGGGGGGGGGGGGGGGGGGGGGGGGGGGGGGGGGGGGGGGGGGGGGGGGGGGGGGGGGGGGGGGGGGGGGGGGGGGGGGGGGGGGGGGGGGGGGGGGGGGGGGGGGGGGGGGGGGGGGGGGGGGGGGGGGGGGGGGGGGGGGGGGGGGGGGGGGGGGGGGGGGGGGGGGGGGGGGGGGGGGGGGGGGGGGGGGGGGGGGGGGGGGGGGGGGGGGGGGGGGGGGGGGGGGGGGGGGGGGGGGGGGGGGGGGGGGGGGGGGGGGGGGGGGGGGGGGGGGGGGGGGGGGGGGGGGGGGGGGGGGGGGGGGGGGGGGGGGGGGGGGGGGGGGGGGGGGGGGGGGGGGGGGGGGGGGGGGGGGGGGGGGGGGGGGGGGGGGGGGGGGGGGGGGGGGGGGGGGGGGGGGGGGGGGGGGGGGGGGGGGGGGGGGGGGGGGGGGGGGGGGGGGGGGGGGGGGGGGGGGGGGGGGGGGGGGGGGGGGGGGGGGGGGGGGGGGGGGGGGGGGGGGGGGGGGGGGGGGGGGGGGGGGGGGGGGGGGGGGGGGGGGGGGGGGGGGGGGGGGGGGGGGGGGGGGGGGGGGGGGGGGGGGGGGGGGGGGGGGGGGGGGGGGGGGGGGGGGGGGGGGGGGGGGGGGGGGGGGGGGGGGGGGGGGGGGGGAAAATGGCCAATTGTTGGCGCCCTTCCCACTCAATATTTGGGAAGAGGCCCACGGCCTTTGCCTATAAATAGGACTAGCCACAACAAGGTAGGGAGGGCATCAGATCATCACCTAGAAACGAGTAGAGAAAGAGCGACTGAACTCCCCCGAGTAGTTCATCGCACCAGCCAAGAACAGACCCTCGCGAGGTTGTTCTTCCTTGTATTGTTCATCATCAGCCCAAGAGGCAATCCACCACGCCACAAACTAGAGTAGGGTATTACACCACAATGGTGGCCCGAAGTAGTATAAACTCTGTGTCTCTTGTCTTGTTCCTTTCATAGCTTAGATCCTAGCGAGGCGGTGAGGTGCAGGTAGGTAGAGGGCGTAATCTCCGCACACACCCCAGTGTTCGAATCTAGAGGGTCTGCCGGAACCCGAAATCTGACATTTGGCGTGCCAGGTAGGGGTGCGCCGGAATACATCTCCTGCCGCCTTGTTCTTCACCGCAGCAAGACCAAGACCGTCGCAACGGCAGGAAGGAAATCATTGTGGAGCCCAAGCCGGCGTCACCACCAGAGCCTTTGGCAGGCGAGGACCAACTTTAGTCGGGATAAGTGTACTAGATGTTCCCCTTCAAAATGGCCAATTGTTGGCGCCCTTCCCACTCAATATTTGGGAAGAGGCCCACGGCCTTTGCCTATAAATAGGACTAGCCACAACAAGGTAGGGAGGGCATCAGGGGGGGGGGGGGGGGGGGGGGGGGGGGGGGGGGGGGGGGGGGGGGGGGGGGGGGGGGGGGGGGGGGGGGGGGGGGGGGGGGGGGGGGGGGGGGGGGGGGGGGGGGGGGGGGGGGGGGGGGGGGGGGGGGGGGGGGGGGGGGGGGGGGGGGGGGGGGGGGGGGGGGGGGGGGGGGGGGGGGGGGGGGGGGGGGGGGGGGGGGGGGGGGGGGGGGGGGGGGGGGGGGGGGGGGGGGGGGGGGGGGGGGGGGGGGGGGGGGGGGGGGGGGGGGGGGGGGGGGGGGGGGGGGGGGGGGGGGGGGGGGGGGGGGGGGGGGGGGGGGGGGGGGGGGGGGGGGGGGGGGGGGGGGGGGGGGGGGGGGGGGGGGGGGGGGGGGGGGGGGGGGGGGGGGGGGGGGGGGGGGGGGGGGGGGGGGGGGGGGGGGGGGGGGGGGGGGGGGGGGGGGGGGGGGGGGGGGGGGGGGGGGGGGGGGGGGGGGGGGGGGGGGGGGGGGGGGGGGGGGGGGGGGGGGGGGGGGGGGGGGGGGGGGGGGGGGGGGGGGGGGGGGGGGGGGGGGGGGGGGGGGGGGGGGGGGGGGGGGGGGGGGGGGGGGGGGGGGGGGGGGGGGGGGGGGGGGGGGGGGGGGGGGGGGGGGGGGGGGGGGGGGGGGGGGGGGGGGGGGGGGGGGGGGGGGGGGGGGGGGGGGGGGGGGGGGGGGGGGGGGGGGGGGGGGGGGGGGGGGGGGGGGGGGGGGGGGGGGGGGGGGGGGGGGGGGGGGGGGGGGGGGGGGGGGGGGGGGGGGGGGGGGGGGGGGGGGGGGGGGGGGGGGGGGGGGGGGGGGGGGGGGGGGGGGGGGGGGGGGGGGGGGGGGGGGGGGGGGGGGGGGGGGGGGGGGGGGGGGGGGGGGGGGGGGGGGGGGGGGGGGGGGGGGGGGGGGGGGGGGGGGGGGGGGGGGGGGGGGGGGGGGGGGGGGGGGGGGGGGGGGGGGGGGGGGGGGGGGGGGGGGGGGGGGGGGGGGGGGGGGGGGGGGGGGGGGGGGGGGGGGGGGGGGGGGGGGGGGGGGGGGGGGGGGGGGGGGGGGGGGGGGGGGGGGGGGGGGGGGGGGGGGGGGGGGGGGGGGGGGGGGGGGGGGGGGGGGGGGGGGGGGGGGGGGGGGGGGGGGGGGGGGGGGGGGGGGGGGGGGGGGGGGGGGGGGGGGGGGGGGGGGGGGGGGGGGGGGGGGGGGGGGGGGGGGGGGGGGGGGGGGGGGGGGGGGGGGGGGGGGGGGGGGGGGGGGGGGGGGGGGGGGGGGGGGGGGGGGGGGGGGGGGGGGGGGGGGGGGGGGGGGGGGGGGGGGGGGGGGGGGGGGGGGGGGGGGGGGGGGGGGGGGGGGGGGGGGGGGGGGGGGGGGGGGGGGGGGGGGGGGGGGGGGGGGGGGGGGGGGGGGGGGGGGGGGGGGGGGGGGGGGGGGGGGGGGGGGGGGGGGGGGGGGGGGGGGGGGGGGGGGGGGGGGGGGGGGGGGGGGGGGGGGGGGGGGGGGGGGGGGGGGGGGGGGGGGGGGGGGGGGGGGGGGGGGGGGGGGGGGGGGGGGGGGGGGGGGGGGGGGGGGGGGGGGGGGGGGGGGGGGGGGGGGGGGGGGGGGGGGGGGGGGGGGGGGGGGGGGGGGGGGGGGGGGGGGGGGGGGGGGGGGGGGGGGGGGGGGGGGGGGGGGGGGGGGGGGGGGGGGGGGGGGGGGGGGGGGGGGGGGGGGGGGGGGGGGGGGGGGGGGGGGGGGGGGGGGGGGGGGGGGGGGGGGGGGGGGGGGGGGGGGGGGGGGGGGGGGGGGGGGGGGGGGGGGGGGGGGGGGGGGGGGGGGGGGGGGGGGGGGGGGGGGGGGGGGGGGGGGGGGGGGGGGGGGGGGGGGGGGGGGGGGGGGGGGGGGGGGGGGGGGGGGGGGGGGGGGGGGGGGGGGGGGGGGGGGGGGGGGGGGGGGGGGGGGGGGGGGGGGGGGGGGGGGGGGGGGGGGGGGGGGGGGGGGGGGGGGGGGGGGGGGGGGGGGGGGGGGGGGGGGGGGGGGGGGGGGGGGGGGGGGGGGGGGGGGGGGGGGGGGGGGGGGGGGGGGGGGGGGGGGGGGGGGGGGGGGGGGGGGGGGGGGGGGGGGGGGGGGGGGGGGGGGGGGGGGGGGGGGGGGGGGGGGGGGGGGGGGGGGGGGGGGGGGGGGGGGGGGGGGGGGGGGGGGGGGGGGGGGGGGGGGGGGGGGGGGGGGGGGGGGGGGGGGGGGGGGGGGGGGGGGGGGGGGGGGGGGGGGGGGGGGGGGGGGGGGGGGGGGGGGGGGGGGGGGGGGGGGGGGGGGGGGGGGGGGGGGGGGGGGGGGGGGGGGGGGGGGGGGGGGGGGGGGGGGGGGGGGGGGGGGGGGGGGGGGGGGGGGGGGGGGGGGGGGGGGGGGGGGGGGGGGGGGGGGGGGGGGGGGGGGGGGGGGGGGGGGGGGGGGGGGGGGGGGGGGGGGGGGGGGGGGGGGGGGGGGGGGGGGGGGGGGGGGGGGGGGGGGGGGGGGGGGGGGGGGGGGGGGGGGGGGGGGGGGGGGGGGGGGGGGGGGGGGGGGGGGGGGGGGGGGGGGGGGGGGGGGGGGGGGGGGGGGGGGGGGGGGGGGGGGGGGGGGGGGGGGGGGGGGGGGGGGGGGGGGGGGGGGGGGGGGGGGGGGGGGGGGGGGGGGGGGGGGGGGGGGGGGGGGGGGGGGGGGGGGGGGGGGGGGGGGGGGGGGGGGGGGGGGGGGGGGGGGGGGGGGGGGGGGGGGGGGGGGGGGGGGGGGGGGGGGGGGGGGGGGGGGGGGGGGGGGGGGGGGGGGGGGGGGGGGGGGGGGGGGGGGGGGGGGGGGGGGGGGGGGGGGGGGGGGGGGGGGGGGGGGGGGGGGGGGGGGGGGGGGGGGGGGGGGGGGGGGGGGGGGGGGGGGGGGGGGGGGGGGGGGGGGGGGGGGGGGGGGGGGGGGGGGGGGGGGGGGGGGGGGGGGGGGGGGGGGGGGGGGGGGGGGGGGGGGGGGGGGGGGGGGGGGGGGGGGGGGGGGGGGGGGGGGGGGGGGGGGGGGGGGGGGGGGGGGGGGGGGGGGGGGGGGGGGGGGGGGGGGGGGGGGGGGGGGGGGGGGGGGGGGGGGGGGGGGGGGGGGGGGGGGGGGGGGGGGGGGGGGGGGGGGGGGGGGGGGGGGGGGGGGGGGGGGGGGGGGGGGGGGGGGGGGGGGGGGGGGGGGGGGGGGGGGGGGGGGGGGGGGGGGGGGGGGGGGGGGGGGGGGGGGGGGGGGGGGGGGGGGGGGGGGGGGGGGGGGGGGGGGGGGGGGGGGGGGGGGGGGGGGGGGGGGGGGGGGGGGGGGGGGGGGGGG
The DNA here is from genome assembly GCA_036873465.1 of Thinopyrum obtusiflorum. NCBI lineage: Eukaryota > Viridiplantae > Streptophyta > Magnoliopsida > Poales > Poaceae > Thinopyrum > Thinopyrum obtusiflorum. The sequence goes on from JAAAWM010010022.1 coordinate 21,056, forward strand.
GGGGGGGGGGGGGGGGGGGGGGGGGGGGGGGGGGGGGGGGGGGGGGGGGGGGGGGGGGGGGGGGGGGGGGGGGGGGGGGGGGGGGGGGGGGGGGGGGGGGGGGGGGGGGGGGGGGGGGGGGGGGGGGGGGGGGGGGGGGGGGGGGGGGGGGGGGGGGGGGGGGGGGGGGGGGGGGGGGGGGGGGGGGGGGGGGGGGGGGGGGGGGGGGGGGGGGGGGGGGGGGGGGGGGGGGGGGGGGGGGGGGGGGGGGGGGGGGGGGGGGGGGGGGGGGGGGGGGGGGGGGGGGGGGGGGGGGGGGGGGGGGGGGGGGGGGGGGGGGGGGGGGGGGGGGGGGGGGGGGGGGGGGGGGGGGGGGGGGGGGGGGGGGGGGGGGGGGGGGGGGGGGGGGGGGGGGGGGGGGGGGGGGGGGGGGGGGGGGGGGGGGGGGGGGGGGGGGGGGGGGGGGGGGGGGGGGGGGGGGGGGGGGGGGGGGGGGGGGGGGGGGGGGGGGGGGGGGGGGGGGGGGGGGGGGGGGGGGGGGGGGGGGGGGGGGGGGGGGGGGGGGGGGGGGGGGGGGGGGGGGGGGGGGGGGGGGGGGGGGGGGGGGGGGGGGGGGGGGGGGGGGGGGGGGGGGGGGGGGGGGGGGGGGGGGGGGGGGGGGGGGGGGGGGGGGGGGGGGGGGGGGGGGGGGGGGGGGGGGGGGGGGGGGGGGGGGGGGGGGGGGGGGGGGGGGGGGGGGGGGGGGGGGGGGGGGGGGGGGGGGGGGGGGGGGGGGGGGGGGGGGGGGGGGGGGGGGGGGGGGGGGGGGGGGGGGGGGGGGGGGGGGGGGGGGGGGGGGGGGGGGGGGGGGGGGGGGGGGGGGGGGGGGGGGGGGGGGGGGGGGGGGGGGGGGGGGGGGGGGGGGGGGGGGGGGGGGGGGGGGGGGGGGGGGGGGGGGGGGGGGGGGGGGGGGGGGGGGGGGGGGGGGGGGGGGGGGGGGGGGGGGGGGGGGGGGGGGGGGGGGGGGGGGGGGGGGGGGGGGGGGGGGGGGGGGGGGGGGGGGGGGGGGGGGGGGGGGGGGGGGGGGGGGGGGGGGGGGGGGGGGGGGGGGGGGGGGGGGGGGGGGGGGGGGGGGGGGGGGGGGGGGGGGGGGGGGGGGGGGGGGGGGGGGGGGGGGGGGGGGGGGGGGGGGGGGGGGGGGGGGGGGGGGGGGGGGGGGGGGGGGGGGGGGGGGGGGGGGGGGGGGGGGGGGGGGGGGGGGGGGGGGGGGGGGGGGGGGGGGGGGGGGGGGGGGGGGGGGGGGGGGGGGGGGGGGGGGGGGGGGGGGGGGGGGGGGGGGGGGGGGGGGGGGGGGGGGGGGGGGGGGGGGGGGGGGGGGGGGGGGGGGGGGGGGGGGGGGGGGGGGGGGGGGGGGGGGGGGGGGGGGGGGGGGGGGGGGGGGGGGGGGGGGGGGGGGGGGGGGGGGGGGGGGGGGGGGGGGGGGGGGGGGGGGGGGGGGGGGGGGGGGGGGGGGGGGGGGGGGGGGGGGGGGGGGGGGGGGGGGGGGGGGGGGGGGGGGGGGGGGGGGGGGGGGGGGGGGGGGGGGGGGGGGGGGGGGGGGGGGGGGGGGGGGGGGGGGGGGGGGGGGGGGGGGGGGGGGGGGGGGGGGGGGGGGGGGGGGGGGGGGGGGGGGGGGGGGGGGGGGGGGGGGGGGGGGGGGGGGGGGGGGGGGGGGGGGGGGGGGGGGGGGGGGGGGGGGGGGGGGGGGGGGGGGGGGGGGGGGGGGGGGGGGGGGGGGGGGGGGGGGGGGGGGGGGGGGGGGGGGGGGGGGGGGGGGGGGGGGGGGGGGGGGGGGGGGGGGGGGGGGGGGGGGGGGGGGGGGGGGGGGGGGGGGGGGGGGGGGGGGGGGGGGGGGGGGGGGGGGGGGGGGGGGGGGGGGGGCCATCATCATCTTGTGCTCATGATCTCCATCACCGAAGCATCGTCATGATCTTCATCGTCACCGGCGCGACACCTTGATCTCCATCGTAGCATCGTTGTCGTCTCGCCAACTTATTGCTTCTACGACTATCGCTACCGCTATGTGATAAAGTAAAACAATTACATGGCGATTGCATTGCATACAATAAAGCGACAACCATATGGCTCCTGCCAGTTGCCGATAACTCTGTTACAAAACATGATCATCTCATACAACAAATTATATCACATCATGTCTTGGCCATATCATATCACAAGCACACCCTGTAAAAACAAGTTAGACGTCCTCTACTTTGTTGTTGCAAGTTTTACATGGCTGCTACGGGTTTAGAAGAACCGATTTTTACTTACGCAAAACCACAACGTGGTGTAGTGATTGCTTTTTGATCTTCTAAAAGAACCCTCTTCATTGAAACCGGTTCAACTAAAGTGAGAGAGACAGTCACCCGCCAGTCACCTTTTAGCAACGAGTGCTCGTAGCGGTGAAACCAGTCTCGCGTAAGCGTACGCGTAATGTCGGTCCGGGCCGCTTCATCTCACAATACGGCTGAACCAAGTAACAACTAGTAACGGCAAGCAATATGTATACACCCACGCCCACAACTCCTTTGTGTTCTACTCGTGCAAATCATCTACGCATAGAGCTGGCTCTGATGCCACTGTTGGGGAATGTAGCATGCAATTTCAAAAAAAAATCCTACGATCACGCAAGATCTATCTAGGAGATGCATAGCAATGAGAAGGGGAGAGCATCTTCATACCCTTGAAGATCGCAAAGCGGAAGCGTTTATCAACGCGGTTGATGTAGTCGTACACCTTCACGATCCGTCCCGATCAAGTACCGAACGTATGGCACCTCCGCGTTCAGCACACGTTCAGCTCGATGACGTCCTCGCCTTCTTGATCCAGCAAGACGGGCGAAGTAGTAGATGAGTTCCGGCAGCACGACGGCGTGGTGACGGTGTTGGTGAAGAACAATCTCCGCAGGGCTTCGCCAAGCACAATGAAAACTATGACGGAGGATAAACTAGAGGGGACGGGGTTGCCGGCACACGGCTTGGTGTTTCTTGATCTCTCTTGGGTGCTAGCCGTGCCCCTCTGTTTATATGTTGAGCCCTGAGGTCGAAACTTGGAGTAAAAGCCTCCTCAAAGTCGGTTTTGCCCGAAAGGCAAGAATCCCACTCGGACTCCAGGACCAAACGCCACAATCCTTGGCATCTGGCCCAGACGCCATGGGCATTGGCGTCTGGCCCAGGGCCAGACGCCAAGGTCTCCAGCGTTTGGCCCCCTGGCCTCCGCAAAACTCCTTTTGCACCGACTTATCGCCCCGTGGGCCTGACCCCTTGGCCTAACCATATCATCCAATATATGAATCTTTACCTCCAGACCATTCCGGAGCTCCTCGTCATGTCCGTGATCTCATCTGGGACTCCGAACAACATTCGGTCACCAACATACATAACTCATATATTACTATATCGTCAACGAACGTTAAGCGTGTGGACCCTACGGGTTCGAGAACTATGTAGACATGACTGAGACACCTCTCTAGTCAATAACGGGGGGGGGGGGGGGGGGGGGGGGGGGGGGGGGGGGGGGGGGGGGGGGGGGGGGGGGGGGGGGGGGGGGGGGGGGGGGGGGGGGGGGGGGGGGGGGGGGGGGGGGGGGGGGGGGGGGGGGGGGGGGGGGGGGGGGGGGGGGGGGGGGGGGGGGGGGGGGGGGGGGGGGGGGGGGGGGGGGGGGGGGGGGGGGGGGGGGGGGGGGGGGGGGGGGGGGGGGGGGGGGGGGGGGGGGGGGGGGGGGGGGGGGGGGGGGGGGGGGGGGGGGGGGGGGGGGGGGGGGGGGGGGGGGGGGGGGGGGGGGGGGGGGGGGGGGGGGGGGGGGGGGGGGGGGGGGGGGGGGGGGGGGGGGGGGGGGGGGGGGGGGGGGGGGGGGGGGGGGGGGGGGGGGGGGGGGGGGGGGGGGGGGGGGGGGGGGGGGGGGGGGGGGGGGGGGGGGGGGGGGGGGGGGGGGGGGGGGGGGGGGGGGGGGGGGGGGGGGGGGGGGGGGGGGGGGGGGGGGGGGGGGGGGGGGGGGGGGGGGGGGGGGGGGGGGGGGGGGGGGGGGGGGGGGGGGGGGGGGGGGGGGGGGGGGGGGGGGGGGGGGGGGGGGGGGGGGGGGGGGGGGGGGGGGGGGGGGGGGGGGGGGGGGGGGGGGGGGGGGGGGGGGGGGGGGGGGGGGGGGGGGGGGGGGGGGGGGGGGGGGGGGGGGGGGGGGGGGGGGGGGGGGGGGGGGGGGGGGGGGGGGGGGGGGGGGGGGGGGGGGGGGGGGGGGGGGGGGGGGGGGGGGGGGGGGGGGGGGGGGGGGGGGGGGGGGGGGGGGGGGGGGGGGGGGGGGGGGGGGGGGGGGGGGGGGGGGGGGGGGGGGGGGGGGGGGGGGGGGGGGGGGGGGGGGGGGGGGGGGGGGGGGGGGGGGGGGGGGGGGGGGGGGGGGGGGGGGGGGGGGGGGGGGGGGGGGGGGGGGGGGGGGGGGGGGGGGGGGGGGGGGGGGGGGGGGGGGGGGGGGGGGGGGGGGGGGGGGGGGGGGGGGGGGGGGGGGGGGGGGGGGGGGGGGGGGGGGGGGGGGGGGGGGGGGGGGGGGGGGGGGGGGGGGGGGGGGGGGGGGGGGGGGGGGGGGGGGGGGGGGGGGGGGGGGGGGGGGGGGGGGGGGGGGGGGGGGGGGGGGGGGGGGGGGGGGGGGGGGGGGGGGGGGGGGGGGGGGGGGGGGGGGGGGGGGGGGGGGGGGGGGGGGGGGGGGGGGGGGGGGGGGGGGGGGGGGGGGGGGGGGGGGGGGGGGGGGGGGGGGGGGGGGGGGGGGGGGGGGGGGGGGGGGGGGGGGGGGGGGGGGGGGGGGGGGGGGGGGGGGGGGGGGGGGGGGGGGGGGGGGGGGGGGGGGGGGGGGGGGGGGGGGGGGGGGGGGGGGGGGGGGGGGGGGGGGGGGGGGGGGGGGGGGGGGGGGGGGGGGGGGGGGGGGGGGGGGGGGGGGGGGGGGGGGGGGGGGGGGGGGGGGGGGGGGGGGGGGGGGGGGGGGGGGGGGGGGGGGGGGGGGGGGGGGGGGGGGGGGGGGGGGGGGGGGGGGGGGGGGGGGGGGGGGGGGGGGGGGGGGGGGGGGGGGGGGGGGGGGGGGGGGGGGGGGGGGGGGGGGGGGGGGGGGGGGGGGGGGGGTGTTCGGAGTCCCGGATGAGATCACGGACATGACGAGGAGCTCCGGAATGGTCTGGAGGTAAAGATTCATATATTGGATGATATGGTTAGGCCAAGGGGTCAGGCCCACGGGGCTATAAGTCAGTGCAAAAGGAGTTTTGCGGAGGCCAGGGGGCCAAACGCCGGAGACCCTGGCGTCTGGCCCTGGGCCAGACGCCAAGGATTGTGGCGTTTGGTCCTGGAGTCCAAGTGGGACTCTTGCCTTTCGGGCAAAACCGACTTTGAGGAGGCTTTTGCTCCAAGTTTCGACCCCAGGGCTCAACATATAAATAGAGGGGCAGGGCTAGCACCAAAGACATATCAAGAAACACCAAGCCGTGTGCCGGCAACCCCGTCCCCTCTAGTTTATCCTCCGTCATAGTTTTTCGTAGTGCTTAGGCGAATCCCTGCGAAGATTGTTCTTCACCAACACCGTCACCACGCCGTTGTGCTGCCGTAACTAATCTACTACTTCGCCCCTCTTGCTGGATCGAGAAGGCGAGGACGTCACCGAGCCGAATGTGTGCAGAACTCGGAGGTGCCGTGCTTTCGGTACTTGGATCGGTCGGATCGTGAAGACGTATGACTACATCAACCGCGTTGATATAACGCTTCCGCTTACGGTCTACGAGGGTACGTAGACAACACTCTCCCCTCTCATTGCTATGCATCACCATGATCCTGTGTGTGCGTAGGAAATTTTCGAAATTACTACGTTCCCCAACAGTGGCATCCGAGCCTGGTTTTATGCGTAGATGGGGGGGGGGGGGGGGGGGGGGGGGGGGGGGGGGGGGGGGGGGGGGGGGGGGGGGGGGGGGGGGGGGGGGGGGGGGGGGGGGGGGGGGGGGGGGGGGGGGGGGGGGGGGGGGGGGGGGGGGGGGGGGGGGGGGGGGGGGGGGGGGGGGGGGGGGGGGGGGGGGGGGGGGGGGGGGGGGGGGGGGGGGGGGGGGGGGGGGGGGGGGGGGGGGGGGGGGGGGGGGGGGGGGGGGGGGGGGGGGGGGGGGGGGGGGGGGGGGGGGGGGGGGGGGGGGGGGGGGGGGGGGGGGGGGGGGGGGGGGGGGGGGGGGGGGGGGGGGGGGGGGGGGGGGGGGGGGGGGGGGGGGGGGGGGGGGGGGGGGGGGGGGGGGGGGGGGGGGGGGGGGGGGGGGGGGGGGGGGGGGGGGGGGGGGGGGGGGGGGGGGGGGGGGGGGGGGGGGGGGGGGGGGGGGGGGGGGGGGGGGGGGGGGGGGGGGGGGGGGGGGGGGGGGGGGGGGGGGGGGGGGGGGGGGGGGGGGGGGGGGGGGGGGGGGGGGGGGGGGGGGGGGGGGGGGGGGGGGGGGGGGGGGGGGGGGGGGGGGGGGGGGGGGGGGGGGGGGGGGGGGGGGGGGGGGGGGGGGGGGGGGGGGGGGGGGGGGGGGGGGGGGGGGGGGGGGGGGGGGGGGGGGGGGGGGGGGGGGGGGGGGGGGGGGGGGGGGGGGGGGGGGGGGGGGGGGGGGGGGGGGGGGGGGGGGGGGGGGGGGGGGGGGGGGGGGGGGGGGGGGGGGGGGGGGGGGGGGGGGGGGGGGGGGGGGGGGGGGGGGGGGGGGGGGGGGGGGGGGGGGGGGGGGGGGGGGGGGGGGGGGGGGGGGGGGGGGGGGGGGGGGGGGGGGGGGGGGGGGGGGGGGGGGGGGGGGGGGGGGGGGGGGGGGGGGGGGGGGGGGGGGTAGGGGGTCCCGAACTATACGTCTAAGGCGGATGGTAACAGGAGGCGGGGGACACGATGTTTACCCAGGTTCGGGCCCTCTTGACGGAGGTAATACCCTACATCCTGCTTGATTTATCTTGATGATATGAGTATTACAAGAGTTGATCTACCACGAGATCGTAGAGGCTAAACCCTAGAAGCTAGCCTATGGTATGATCGTTGTTGTCCTACGGACTAAACCCTCTGGTTTATATAGACACCGGAGGGGGCTAGGGTTACACAAAGTCGGTTACAAGGGAGAAGATCTACATATCCATATTGCCAAGCTTGCCTTCCACGCCAAGGAGAGTCCCATTCGGACACGGGACGAAGTCTTCAATCTTGTATCTTCATAGTCCAACAGTCCGGCCAAAGTATATAGTCCGGCTGTCCGGAGACCCCCTAATCCAAGACTCCCTCAGTAGCCCCTAAACCAGGATTCAATGAGAGATATAGCTGCATCGAGGGTGTAACAGTGGCCTCCATGGTTATGGGTAAATCCTCCCGAGTTCGGGGTGAACCGGTGTCGGTGTCAAAACCGGCGGATCTCGGGTAGGGGGTCCCGAACTATACGTCTAAGGCGGATGGTAACAGGAGGCGGGGGGGGGGGGGGGGGGGGGGGGGGGGGGGGGGGGGGGGGGGGGGGGGGGGGGGGGGGGGGGGGGGGGGGGGGGGGGGGGGGGGGGGGGGGGGGGGGGGGGGGGGGGGGGGGGGGGGGGGGGGGGGGGGGGGGGGGGGGGGGGGGGGGGGGGGGGGGGGGGGGGGGGGGGGGGGGGGGGGGGGGGGGGGGGGGGGGGGGGGGGGGGGGGGGGGGGGGGGGGGGGGGGGGGGGGGGGGGGGGGGGGGGGGGGGGGGGGGGGGGGGGGGGGGGGGGGGGGGGGGGGGGGGGGGGGGGGGGGGGGGGGGGGGGGGGGGGGGGGGGGGGGGGGGGGGGGGGGGGGGGGGGGGGTACTAGTACTCCCTCCGATTCTTTTTACTCTGCGCATAAGAGCAGACCCGGATACCAAGGCAGGGGCTCGCTGCATGCTTTCTGGACGGAAATACCCCTGGCGCATGGATGGGAGGAGTTAGCAGCTATAAATGCCCCATGCAGCCCATTGGCTATCCGCCCGTGTTCTCCTCTCTCTGCATGCTGCATGGATGTCTCCCTCTCTCTCACATGACTGCATGCAGTGGCGCTGGCCTATGAGAAGCTCGCGTGGAGATAGCAATCTTCTCTCCAGAAGTGATTTTTTTTAAAGAAAGGGATTATGGAACGTTATGGGATTGCATTATACTGTAAATAATAGCACTAGTAAGAAATTTTTGGCACTAGGTAGTAGTTTTTGGCGTGGATTAAGAAATTTTGGGTATGTTTTTGCCATTTTTTGTACACGCCAACTAGTGTCAAAAATGTCTTACATTATGTGACGGAGGAGTACGTACTCGTATTGTAGCAGTACTAGTACTACTTTTCTCAACTAGTAGTGCGATGTACTGTACTTGGGGGGGGGGGGGGGGGGGGGGGGGGGGGGGGGGGGGGGGGGGGGGGGGGGGGGGGGGGGGGGGGGGGGGGGGGGGGGGGGGGGGGGGGGGGGGGGGGGGGGGGGGGGGGGGGGGGGGGGGGGGGGGGGGGGGGGGGGGGGGGGGGGGGGGGGGGGGGGGGGGGGGGGGGGGGGGGGGGGGGGGGGGGGGGGGGGGGGGGGGGGGGGGGGGGGGGGGGGGGGGGGGGGGGGGGGGGGGGGGGGGGGGGGGGGGGGGGGGGGGGGGGGGGGGGGGGGGGGGGGGGGGGGGGGGGGGGGGGGGGGGGGGGGGGGGGGGGGGGGGGGGGGGGGGGGGGGGGGGGGGGGGGGGGGGGGGGGGGGGGGGGGGGGGGGGGGGGGGGGGGGGGGGGGGGGGGGGGGGGGGGGGGGGGGGGGGGGGGGGGGGGGGGGGGGGGGGGGGGGGGGGGGGGGGGGGGGGGGGGGGGGGGGGGGGGGGGGGGGGGGGGGGGGGGGGGGGGGGGGGGGGGGGGGGGGGGGGGGGGGGGGGGGGGGGGGGGGGGGGGGGGGGGGGGGGGGGGGGGGGGGGGGGGGGGGGGGGGGGGGGGGGGGGGGGGGGGGGGGGGGGGGGGGGGGGGGGGGGGGGGGGGGGGGGGGGGGGGGGGGGGGGGGGGGGGGGGGGGGGGGGGGGGGGGGGGGGGGGGGGGGGGGGGGGGGGGGGGGGGGGGGGGGGGGGGGGGGGGGGGGGGGGGGGGGGGGGGGGGGGGGGGGGGGGGGGGGGGGGGGGGGGGGGGGGGGGGGGGGGGGGGGGGGGGGGGGGGGGGGGGGGGGGGGGGGGGGGGGGGGGGGGGGGGGGGGGGGGGGGGGGGGGGGGGGGGGGGGGGGGGGGGGGGGGGGGGGGGGGGGGGGGGGGGGGGGGGGGGGGGGGGGGGGGGGGGGGGGGGGGGGGGGGGGGGGGGGGAAATGCATAGCATTAAGACTATTAATGCAGTCTTCTTATATATATATATGTTCATTCATGACATCCAGCACCCGTACACTCTGGTACGGCCAATACGCTAGGGGCTTAAGCATACCCCATAATACGGTGTGAGAAGTCCGAACACTTTCGACAGTGCGGCACCCCGAACTTGTAGCATTATATGCATCGGCTCCGAATCATGTCTTGGGTCAATAGTTGGGTTTGCCTGGCTCCCATGTTTTGGTACCTTACGTTCCGCTATATAGGCTAAGGTAGCACTGGGAGAACTACTGCGATTGTGCCCCGGTTCTGATGTGCTAAGCACCTCAGTAGAGAAAGCTAAAACTAACTGTCATGATAAGGCGAGTGACTGGTCGCTGTTCGAGAGGTTTTCAAGTCCCTAAAGGCGCGTGCGCTCAAGGACGTATATGCGTTGGAGCCAGTCGCCCCCAAGTTCAACCCATGGTCCTCCTGTCTGATCACCTTTGATCGTAGGGACCACCCCACTAGCATCCGTCATGGCAGATTCGCCGCATTGGTCCTCGACCCAATCATTGATGGATTTCACCTCACTCGAGTCCTAATGGACGGCGGCAGCAGCCTGAGCCTGCTTTATCAGGACACGGTGCGCAAAATGGGTATAGACCCCTCAAGGATCAAACCCACTAAAACGACCTTTAAAGGTGTCATACCAGGTGTAGAGGCCCATTACACAGGCTCAGTTACACTAGAAGTGGTCTTCGGATCTCCGGATAACTTCCGAAGCGAAGTGTTAATCTTCGACATAGTCTCGTTCCACAGTGGCTACCATGCACTACTCGGGCGAACCGCATTTGCAAGATTCAACGCGGTACCACATTATGCATATCTCAAGCTCAAGATGCCAGGACCTCGGGGGGTCATCACAGTCAATGGAAACACAGAGCGCTCTCTCCGCACGGAGGAGCACACTGCGGCCCTCGCAGCAGAAGTGCAAAGCAGCCTCTTTAGGCAATCCACTAGTTCGGTGTTTAAGGACCCGGACAACTTCAAGCGCTCCCGGAGTAATCGACAACTGGACCGCCTGGCACATCCCGAGCTCGCATAGCAATGCGGCCCCCACCCCGGCCCCAGCCAAACGGTGAAATCCGTGCCACGCGTACATATTTACGCATTAAAAATACCATGGGCACAGGCGGGGAGGGGGCACGACGGCGGCACACCCCAAGTCGCGGCTTAAACCGCACTAGGGGCTTCCCGCTTTGTTATTTTTCTCTTTGAGGACTTTAATCTCTGGAAACCCTGTCCGGCAGCGTGATTGCCGAACACATGATGCGGCAACCAAGGAGGTGGAAAGCTACGTCACACCTCGGAACTCCCAGGTGGATTACGATAATGAGTGAAATATTTGTTTTAATACTATTCCTCGGCTTGCCCTTGGAAGGGACATGTTAAACAATCCTACTTTTTGCTTATCGCACTACTTGTATCATTCTGCTTTAACACACCTTGTTGAATAAAAAATGCATAGCATTAAGACTATTAATGCAGTCTTCTTATATATATATATGTTCATTCATGACATGGGGGGTCCAGCACCCGTACACTCTGGTACGGCCAATACACTAGGGGCTTAAGCATACCCCATAATACGGCGTGAGAAGTCCAAACACTTTCCATAGTGCGGCACCCCGAACTTAGAGCATTATATGCATCAGCTCTGAATCATGTCTTGGTTCAGTAGTTGGGTTTGCCTGGCTCCCATGTTTTGGTAGCTTACGTTCCGCTATATCGGCTAAGGTAGCACTGGGAGAACTACTGCGATTGTGCCCTGGTTCAGCTGGGCTAAGCACCTTAGTAGAGAAAGCTAAAACTGACTGTCATGATAAGCTAGAGCTGGTCGCGGTTCGAGAGGTTTCGAGTCCCTAAAGACTTATGCCGCTTAGAGCGAGGAGTCGGCTTTGTCCGCCTTAAGGCATGTATAGCGCCCCAAATTCGGCCATCCGAATACTAAGGGCTTCACCAAAATTTGAAATTGTAGAATTCTATGGCTAAGTGAGAGTGATAAAGCATTATAGTTCGATTGCCTTGTTCGTTGTGCTGAGCACCTCCCTCAAAGGACCCAAAAATGGGAAAAAGAGTGCTCAGGTTTATCCCGAACACCCTCTGGAAACCCTGTCCGGCAGTATGCTTGACGGACACATGATGCAGCAACCAAGGAGGCAGAAAGCTACGTTGCACCACGGAACTCCAAGGTGGATCACGATAATGAGTGAAATACTTGCTTTAAATACCATTCCTCATCTTGCCCTTGGAGGGAACATGTCAAATAGTCCTACTTTTTGCTTATCGCACTACTTGTATCATTCTGCTTTAACGCACCTTTTTGAATAAACAATGCATAGCACTAGACTATTATCGC
>JAAAWM010010023.1:0-12500 GCA_036873465.1 Thinopyrum obtusiflorum
TATTACTTATTTAATATATACTTCTTTCGCTACTGTACTGACAGTGGAACCCATAGAGTACTTAGAATACAAGATTAAGGATGGACTTGTTTCTTTTTAACTTTCTGTACGATGCTGTAGCCACTCTGCAAGTCACGTGTACACTGTACATGCAATTAACTTTTTATAGAGGGACAATCATACATGCAATTAACTCAAATGGATTGGATGTCACTCTATTATTTCAAGCATAAGAGCATCTCCAACGGCAGCCGGCAAATTTCCTCCCGCTTCCTTCCGCGGAGGACGACATCAAACGCCAGCGGCATACATTTTCACAACTCTAACCAACCAGGTGAAATTCATGAAAACATGGACTGATTTCATATAAGCATGAAGGATTTCGTATAAAAAAGCTGGATCTTCATATAAACATGATGGATTTCATTACATTTACATGAACTAAGCGGTGCCAATCCCGCTCTCTTGGTATAATTAATACTCCCTCCGTCCGGAAATACTTGTCCTAGAAATGGATGTATCTAGACTTATTTTAGTTATAGATACATACAATTTATCCATTCTTAGAACAAAAATTTCCCGCCAGCTGGAGAGGGAGTACATAATCTAAATGGCTGCCCGCAGATCCCTTTGTCTTCCTCATGTCCGGCAGACACTTTGAGGGGTCGACGAAGGTCCTCGGAAGAGACGAAGAAGCAAAGAAACCACCTGAAGGCGCAGTCGTCGCCTCGGCAGTGGCCTTGATGGGACCCAAGTGGCGGCGGCCTCCCATGTTCTACTTCTCCTCGATGATGGCGGCGGACACGGAGAAGCTGGCCACCGACTCGTCGCTCTCCACGCACCCAGCTTCTGTCTCTGCCTGCATGGCGTTGCCGCAGGCACGGGAGGCACACCCATAGACACGAGAGGCGCGGCACCGCAGACACTGGTGGCGCGGTACGATGCGGCAGCGATGATGCCTATACCGGTGTGCTCGCCACCGTGCCGGCGTGGAGCAACTCGCCACTGCTGATCGAGCTGAACTAGAGCGGCGAGTTGCTGAACCACGCGCCTGCTTGGGGCGGCAACTGGCTCCGTCGGGCCAAGCGAGGTTGGTGAAGCACCTTGCGGCCTTGCCCGTATCCGGAGGGCTCGACGGGCCACCCAGCCGGGTAATATGCCGGAGAACGGCTCCTCGGAAGCCATCGGAAGAGTGGAGAAAATGGTGAAGGAGGAGATGGGGGAGCGGCGAAGGGGTGCGATTCTTGCCCGCTGTCTGTCTGGCCTCGTGTAAATAGAGGGCGGACGGTAGGAGCTTGGCCGGTGTCTGGCCTCGTTTAAACTAAGGGCGGGCGGGAGGAGCTCGGCCGGTGTTGCGTTTAATTCCGGCCCGCTCATGAACGGACGTGTGGCCGGAGTAGGTTTCTCAGTTTGCATGCGGGTTTAACGGAGGGGTTTGATGGGGCGAGGAGGCGTGTTCAGCCGGGCGTGCAGCGGGCGGCGCAGTACTATTCGATTTGACAGTGGGCGGCGCAGTTCCCAATATGGCTTTAATGCAGACGAGGGAGGGAGTAGCGGTTCTCGAAATGTGAACGGCCAATGCATCCTCCTTCAATTAATGCATGAGGGAAGTAATGGGAGGAGGACCGGGAAAAGAGGCTGCACGATGTGAATGCAACGCAGTTTGCCCTCATATAAAGGCGCCCCTCCATTCCAATGCATCTACCACATCGTACGCACCTAAGCATTTGCCTAAGCACCTACACTAAGCGCAAAAGAGCTCACTCCAGACCCATGGCGGCGATGCGCGCGAGCGGCCAGCGGCTGTGCCAGATGGTCCACGACGTCGGCCTGCGGCATGGCGCCGAGGATCGTCTCCAGACGGTGTTCGAGACCGGCTGGTGGATGGCCGCCGTCGACACCAACTACGACTCTCAGTTGGACCAGATGATCATTTCCACCACCAACAAGTTCACCGTCCTCAAGAAGCTCACGGATGACATCGCCGTACTCCTCCAGCCCGCGCGCCCGGGCTCCTCATTGCCTGCCACCCCCCCCCCCCCCCCCCCCCCCCCCCCCCCCCCCCCCCCCCCCCCCCCCCCCCCCCCCCCCCCCCCCCCCCCCCCCCCCCCCCCCCCCCCCCCCCCCCCCCCCCCCCCCCCCCCCCCCCCCCCCCCCCCCCCCCCCCCCCCCCCCCCCCCCCCCCCCCCCCCCCCCCCCCCCCCCCCCCCCCCCCCCCCCCCCCCCCCCCCCCCCCCCCCCCCCCCCCCCCCCCCCCCCCCCCCCCCCCCCCCCCCCCCCCCCCCCCCCCCCCCCCCCCCCCCCCCCCCCCCCCCCCCCCCCCCCCCCCCCCCCCCCCCCCCCCCCCCCCCCCCCCCCCCCCCCCCCCCCCCCCCCCCCCCCCCCCCCCCCCCCCCCCCCCCCCCCCCCCCCCCCCCCCCCCCCCCCCCCCCCCCCCCCCCCCCCCCCCCCCCCCCCCCCCCCCCCCCCCCCCCCCCCCCCCCCCCCCCCCCCCCCCCCCCCCCCCCCCCCCCCCCCCCCCCCCCCCCCCCCCCCCCCCCCCCCCCCCCCCCCCCCCCCCCCCCCCCCCCCCCCCCCCCCCCCCCCCCCCCCCCCCCCCCCCCCCCCCCCCCCCCCCCCCCCCCCCCCCCCCCCCCCCCCCCCCCCCCCCCCCCCCCCCCCCCCCCCCCCCCCCCCCCCCCCCCCCCCCCCCCCCCCCCCCCCCCCCCCCCCCCCCCCCCCCCCCCCCCCCCCCCCCCCCCCCCCCCCCCCCCCCCCCCCCCCCCCCCCCCCCCCCCCCCCCCCCCCCCCCCCCCCCCCCCCCCCCCCCCCCCCCCCCCCCCCCCCCCCCCCCCCCCCCCCCCCCCCCCCCCCCCCCCCCCCCCCCCCCCCCCCCCCCCCCCCCCCCCCCCCCCCCCCCCCCCCCCCCCCCCCCCCCCCCCCCCCCCCCCCCCCCCCCCCCCCCCCCCCCCCCCCCCCCCCCCCCCCCCCCCCCCCCCCCCCCCCCCCCCCCCCCCCCCCCCCCCCCCCCCCCCCCCCCCCCCCCCCCCCCCCCCCCCCCCCCCCCCCCCCCCCCCCCCCCCCCCCCCCCCCCCCCCCCCCCCCCCCCCCCCCCCCCCCCCCCCCCCCCCCCCCCCCCCCCCCCCCCCCCCCCCCCCCCCCCCCCCCCCCCCCCCCCCCCCCCCCCCCCCCCCCCCCCCCCCCCCCCCCCCCCCCCCCCCCCCCCCCCCCCCCCCCCCCCCCCCCCCCCCCCCCCCCCCCCCCCCCCCCCCCCCCCCCCCCCCCCCCCCCCCCCCCCCCCCCCCCCCCCCCCCCCCCCCCCCCCCCCCCCCCCCCCCCCCCCCCCCCCCCCCCCCCCCCCCCCCCCCCCCCCCCCCCCCCCCCCCCCCCCCCCCCCCCCCCCCCCCCCCCCCCCCCCCCCCCCCCCCCCCCCCCCCCCCCCCCCCCCCCCCCCCCCCCCCCCCCCCCCCCCCCCCCCCCCCCCCCCCCCCCCCCCCCCCCCCCCCCCCCCCCCCCCCCCCCCCCCCCCCCCCCCCCCCCCCCCCCCCCCCCCCCCCCCCCCCCCCCCCCCCCCCCCCCCCCCCCCCCCCCCCCCCCCCCCCCCCCCCCCCCCCCCCCCCCCCCCCCCCCCCCCCCCCCCCCCCCCCCCCCCCCCCCCCCCCCCCCCCCCCCCCCCCCCCCCCCCCCCCCCCCCCCCCCCCCCCCCCCCCCCCCCCCCCCCCCCCCCCCCCCCCCCCCCCCCCCCCCCCCCCCCCCCCCCCCCCCCCCCCCCCCCCCCCCCCCCCCCCCCCCCCCCCCCCCCCCCCCCCCCCCCCCCCCCCCCCCCCCCCCCCCCCCCCCCCCCCCCCCCCCCCCCCCCCCCCCCCCCCCCCCCCCCCCCCCCCCCCCCCCCCCCCCCCCCCCCCCCCCCCCCCCCCCCCCCCCCCCCCCCCCCCCCCCCCCCCCCCCCCCCCCCCCCCCCCCCCCCCCCCCCCCCCCCCCCCCCCCCCCCCCCCCCCCCCCCCCCCCCCCCCCCCCCCCCCCCCCCCCCCCCCCCCCCCCCCCCCCCCCCCCCCCCCCCCCCCCCCCCCCCCCCCCCCCCCCCCCCCCCCCCCCCCCCCCCCCCCCCCCCCCCCCCCCCCCCCCCCCCCCCCCCCCCCCCCCCCCCCCCCCCCCCCCCCCCCCCCCCCCCCCCCCCCCCCCCCCCCCCCCCCCCCCCCCCCCCCCCCCCCCCCCCCCCCCCCCCCCCCCCCCCCCCCCCCCCCCCCCCCCCCCCCCCCCCCCCCCCCCCCCCCCCCCCCCCCCCCCCCCCCCCCCCCCCCCCCCCCCCCCCCCCCCCCCCCCCCCCCCCCCCCCCCCCCCCCCCCCCCCCCCCCCCCCCCCCCCCCCCCCCCCCCCCCCCCCCCCCCCCCCCCCCCCCCCCCCCCCCCCCCCCCCCCCCCCCCCCCCCCCCCCCCCCCCCCCCCCCCCCCCCCCCCCCCCCCCCCCCCCCCCCCCCCCCCCCCCCCCCCCCCCCCCCCCCCCCCCCCCCCCCCCCCCCCCCCCCCCCCCCCCCCCCCCCCCCCCCCCCCCCCCCCCCCCCCCCCCCCCCCCCCCCCCCCCCCCCCCCCCCCCCCCCCCCCCCCCCCCCCCCCCCCCCCCCCCCCCCCCCCCCCCCCCCCCCCCCCCCCCCCCCCCCCCCCCCCCCCCCCCCCCCCCCCCCCCCCCCCCCCCCCCCCCCCCCCCCCCCCCCCCCCCCCCCCCCCCCCCCCCCCCCCCCCCCCCCCCCCCCCCCCCCCCCCCCCCCCCCCCCCCCCCCCCCCCCCCCCCCCCCCCCCCCCCCCCCCACGGGACCGAACTTCAGTGGCTTAGTGCCCGGCCTATGAGTCAATGACATGCAGGCCTTAAATGCGGCTGGCCCACATGTCATTCTCATGGTGCTGGTGTGGTTCACGACTCACTCGTTCGAGATGAACCGGCCGGTGGTGGCATGGCCGTGGCGAGGGTGCCACAGCTGGGCGTCGGGGCGTTACGAGGCGTAGATGGCCACACCGGCGGGTACTACCTATAGTACAGAAGTACTCCAGCTGAGGATTGATGCCCGGGACGAAATGTGTCACAGCCGCTGGATGAAAATTCGATGGTGCGGGATGTGTGGTGTCATGGGTTCGTGCGGCGTCGTGGGAATCGCGTGTGGCTGTGGTAGAAATTTGATGCTCGCCGCATTTAAGGTGGCCCACATGTCATGCACACAAAGGCAGAGGGGCGGTGCGGCCGAGAGGGGTGAGGCGCACGTCGGGGGACGTGGTGCCGTGGGTTGGAGCGGCGTCGTGGGAATCGCGAGTGGCAGTGGATGAAACGTGATGGTCGTTGTAGTTGAACTTCCATGGACAAGCTGTCATGTCTATGGACACATGCATTGCATACCGATCACTGGAAGGAGTAGTAGAGAAAGCTAGGCGGATAAATAGTTCCTTGTAGTCAAGCGGACCCACGCTACTACTTGTTCCAAAGACATGCACACCATCGAAATAGTCCATCTATATCAATATACATAGAGAGGGAATTTTTTTTTACAAGAGAGGAAATAGTTCATCCATCCATAATGCCCTGCTGCTGGTGCAGCATCTTCTTCTTCTTCTTCTTCTTCTTCTTCTTGTTCTCATTTTCTGTGGGAGACGGCTTCGCAACAAGCTCTCTGGACCTTGCAGCTATCTCAAAACTCACACGGGCATCGAGGGCAGCATATTTTATCCGCTCGTACATCAAGGGATAATTCTCCCATCCAAACGACCTTAATGCCAGCGTCTCGTCACCCTTCTGAAGATTTGTTCCTAGCACAAAATTTGCTACGTCGAATAGGGATGGTGTCGGTTTATCACAATCTTCTACAGGAATTTTTATTCTGGTTTGTAGGTCAGCGATGCTTTTCAAATCAAGGTTGTACGGCTCCAACTTCTGTTTGTCCCCTGCGATGGCTGCCCCACAGAAGTATATGTCCTCCCGAGACAAGAAATCGTGAAGCTCACCTGGTATGGAGGGCGCGTGTATGATGTGGTACACCAAAACATCATCTTTGAGGCACAGCTGAAGGACGGCGGCGCGTTGGATCTTCCCAGTGGCACGCTCCGTGTACTCTGCGTCGAGACCGATGACATTCATCTCCACCTTTTGGAGGGAGTTGGATACATTGTTGATCCACTTCCGAACAACCCTTGGGTGGTTGGTGACTGTGGCAACTATGCTCAACGAGCCTTCGACGAGGACATGTTGGACGCTAAAAACCTGCATCTCGATCTCTTTCGCCATTTGGAACCGCTGGACCGGAGGGCTATGGTTTGGAGAATTAGGATTAGATGGCTAGTCTAACTGAAGAAGATGATTATTTATAGGGGCTTCGGAATTACTCCAGGAGGATGTGAAGAGGTTAAAACAATCTGAATGCAGTGTGGTTTGGATGCAAATGAAGATCAAGGAGTAGTGAAGAAGCCGAGGAAAATCGGTTCCCGATGGAGAAGTAAATGGTAGTAGAAGTGGCCTGCAGGCAGTTGATTAGACGGCTAGGTAGACTAAACGAAAAGGCTACGCGGGTAGGCTGAGGAGTGGGGCCTGTCCCTGTACGTGCCCATCCTTCCAGCGCTACATGTGCCACTGGCTAGTTGAGGTCACTCTTTCGAATCACCGTGGCGAGACATTTTATGATTCCTTTTTATTTCTGCACCCCTCCTGACAGGTGGGACCTATGCAAACGGATAAAAAATGTGTCTTAGCTGGTTCGGATGGATATTGGCACGTGCGTGGGAGACACAACATTCTCTAGTTAAGGACTTATAGGGCTTATCTCAAAATCTTAGTTTTTCCATTTTATAAGGCTCAATTTGGTTGTTCCCTATCACAAGTTCAGATTCCAAGGTGCATTAAATCATTTCATGCAAGTATTAAGAGAAAATTGACCAATGCATGTACTTTATGCATGCATGCATTGTAATTAATACATTGGTAAACATAAATTTTTGAGGAAAACAAGAGCATTAATTGGGTGCTTTTGCAAATTACAAAAAGTATTCCACCACTCACCATCTAACTTGGTTGGTGAGATTTTTGGATTGAGCCTTATAAACCGGAAAGGAGGGAGTATGCGGTTATCCTCAAAAAAGAAAAGTCCTTCTTCGCGCTTCCGCATGCACGCCCCCCCCCCCCCCCCCCCCCCCCCCCCCCCCCCCCCCCCCCCCCCCCCCCCCCCCCCCCCCCCCCCCCCCCCCCCCCCCCCCCCCCCCCCCCCCCCCCCCCCCCCCCCCCCCCCCCCCCCCCCCCCCCCCCCCCCCCCCCCCCCCCCCCCCCCCCCCCCCCCCCCCCCCCCCCCCCCCCCCCCCCCCCCCCCCCCCCCCCCCCCCCCCCCCCCCCCCCCCCCCCCCCCCCCCCCCCCCCCCCCCCCCCCCCCCCCCCCCCCCCCCCCCCCCCCCCCCCCCCCCCCCCCCCCCCCCCCCCCCCCCCCCCCCCCCCCCCCCCCCCCCCCCCCCCCCCCCCCCCCCCCCCCCCCCCCCCCCCCCCCCCCCCCCCCCCCCCCCCCCCCCCCCCCCCCCCCCCCCCCCCCCCCCCCCCCCCCCCCCCCCCCCCCCCCCCCCCCCCCCCCCCCCCCCCCCCCCCCCCCCCCCCCCCCCCCCCCCCCCCCCCCCCCCCCCCCCCCCCCCCCCCCCCCCCCCCCCCCCCCCCCCCCCCCCCCCCCCCCCCCCCCCCCCCCCCCCCCCCCCCCCCCCCCCCCCCCCCCCCCCCCCCCCCCCCCCCCCCCCCCCCCCCCCCCCCCCCCCCCCCCCCCCCCCCCCCCCCCCCCCCCCCCCCCCCCCCCCCCCCCCCCCCCCCCCCCCCCCCCCCCCCCCCCCCCCCCCCCCCCCCCCCCCCCCCCCCCCCCCCCCCCCCCCCCCCCCCCCCCCCCCCCCCCCCCCCCCCCCCCCCCCCCCCCCCCCCCCCCCCCCCCCCCCCCCCCCCCCCCCCCCCCCCCCCCCCCCCCCCCCCCCCCCCCCCCCCCCCCCCCCCCCCCCCCCCCCCCCCCCCCCCCCCCCCCCCCCCCCCCCCCCCCCCCCCCCCCCCCCCCCCCCCCCCCCCCCCCCCCCCAGGAGGGGTGCAGAAATAAAAAGGAATCATAAAATGTCTCGCCACGGTGATTCAAAAGAGTGACCTCAACTAGCCAGTGGCACATGTAGCGCTGGAAGGATGGGCACATACAGGGACAGGCCCCACTCCTCAGCCTACCCGCGTAGCCTTTTCGTTTAGTCTACCTAGCCATCTAATCAACTGCATGCAGGCCACTTCTACCATTTACTTCTCCATCGGGAACCGATTTTCCTCGGCTTCTTCACTACTCCTTGATCTTCATTTGCATCCAAACCACACTGCATTCACATTGTTTTAACCTCTTCACCTCCTCCTGGAGTAATTCCGAAGCCCCTATAAATAATCATCTTCTTTAGTTAGACTAGCCATCTAATCCTAATTCTCCAAACCATAGCCCTCTGGTCCAGCGGTTCCAAATGGCGAAAGAGATCGAGATGCAGGTTTTTAGCGTCCAACATGTCCTCGTCGAAGGCTTGTTGAGCATAGTTGCCACAGTCACCGACCACCCAAGGGTTGTTCGGAAGTGGAGGGGGGGGGGGGGGGGGGGGGGGGGGGGGGGGGGGGGGGGGGGGGGGGGGGGGGGGGGGGGGGGGGGGGGGGGGGGGGGGGGGGGGGGGGGGGGGGGGGGGGGGGGGGGGGGGGGGGGGGGGGGGGGGGGGGGGGGGGGGGGGGGGGGGGGGGGGGGGGGGGGGGGGGGGGGGGGGGGGGGGGGGGGGGGGGGGGGGGGGGGGGGGGGGGGGGGGGGGGGGGGGGGGGGGGGGGGGGGGGGGGGGGGGGGGGGGGGGGGGGGGGGGGGGGGGGGGGGGGGGGGGGGGGGGGGGGGGGGGGGGGGGGGGGGGGGGGGGGGGGGGGGGGGGGGGGGGGGGGGGGGGGGGGGGGGGGGGGGGGGGGGGGGGGGGGGGGGGGGGGGGGGGGGGGGGGGGGGGGGGGGGGGGGGGGGGGGGGGGGGGGGGGGGGGGGGGGGGGGGGGGGGGGGGGGGGGGGGGGGGGGGGGGGGGGGGGGGGGGGGGGGGGGGGGGGGGGGGGGGGGGGGGGGGGGGGGGGGGGGGGGGGGGGGGGGGGGGGGGGGGGGGGGGGGGGGGGGGGGGGGGGGGGGGGGGGGGGGGGGGGGGGGGGGGGGGGGGGGGGGGGGGGGGGGGGGGGGGGGGGGGGGGGGGGGGGGGGGGGGGGGGGGGGGGGGGGGGGGGGGGGGGGGGGGGGGGGGGGGGGGGGGGGGGGGGGGGGGGGGGGGGGGGGGGGGGGGGGGGGGGGGGGGGGGGGGGGGGGGGGGGGGGGGGGGGGGGGGGGGGGGGGGGGGGGGGGGGGGGGGGGGGGGGGGGGGGGGGGGGGGGGGGGGGGGGGGGGGGGGGGGGGGGGTCGCCTCGCTCGCCTCCCCCAGTACCACTATTCCCTCGCTAGCCTCTCCAGCACCGACAGCCTTCTCCCCCGTAAATCAAGCCCCCCAAAACCCCACCTTCCAAACTCCACCATGGCCGAACGCGAACCACGCAGGATCCATATGAGCCGCGATTGGAGCAATCTCCCCAGTGATGTCCTCGACCTCTGTTGTTCGTCTATGGATATGTTGAGCGCCCTACGGCTGGCTGCATGCTCGAGGGGCATGCACACGGCCATCATCGAAGTGAGGCCAAAGCTTTTCAAGACACCCTGCTTGCTGCTATCTGGTCTTGCGAGATTGGCTCACCATGATACGGAGGCGTACATGATGCCCCTCGACTTCAATCCGATCTCCATTAGCCGAAACTTCTTTGCAGGTATGTAGTGGGTCGCCGTACATCATTTCCCTCGACTTCGATCCGATCACCATCGCCTGAAACTTCTTGGCAGGTATGTACTGGGTCAGCATGAACTCCCACTGGATGGCTGCCTTCAGAGAAGACGGTAAAAAGTTGGTGCTCGTGAACTTCCAGACCTCCCATGAGATTATCCTTCCTCCGTTGGATTATATAGAGTTTTACCATCGTGGTCCTAGTCATCTAGATTACCACGTCAGTTGGACGGACCTTGTTTTGCAGAAGATTGTAATCTGCCAAGTGCCCACACGACATGCAAATTACGCAGACTTCAAGCTAATTGCCTTGTTCGACCGCGGACTCGCCTATCTTTACGCCAGTGCCTTCTTTAGCTGGAGACAACTCAGCTCACAGTGGATCATCGTCAAAGCTGATACACACTTCTGTGATGCTATTGAACACAATGGCATCATCTACACGATTGACAAAGCAGATGGCACAACGTATTGCTGGGACGGCGTGTGTAAGTTGTTTCCGTCTCATGTTAATTATGACGCCATGATACTGTTTGAACTTTTTGTGATGATTGGCATATCCCTGTTTGAGCAGAATTTGAGTAGAACTATAGCAATGTATTAGAGACACCGTAAATCAGCTATATTTGGAATGAGTTAATTCATGCGATTGTGATCATGTCCCCCCCCCCCCCCCCCCCCCCCCCCCCCCCCCCCCCCCCCCCCCCCCCCCCCCCCCCCCCCCCCCCCCCCCCCCCCCCCCCCCCCCCCCCCCCCCCCCCCCCCCCCCCCCCCCCCCCCCCCCCCCCCCCCCCCCCCCCCCCCCCCCCCCCCCCCCCCCCCCCCCCCCCCCCCCCCCCCCCCCCCCCCCCCCCCCCCCCCCCCCCCCCCCCCCCCCCCCCCCCCCCCCCCCCCCCCCCCCCCCCCCCCCCCCCCCCCCCCCCCCCCCCCCCCCCCCCCCCCCCCCCCCCCCCCCCCCCCCCCCCCCCCCCCCCCCCCCCCCCCCCCCCCCCCCCCCCCCCCCCCCCCCCCCCCCCCCCCCCCCCCCCCCCCCCCCCCCCCCCCCCCCCCCCCCCCCCCCCCCCCCCCCCCCCCTAAACGGAGGGAGTATTCCTTAACCAGAGAATGTTGTGTCTCCCACTCACGCTCTCAAAAAAAAAGCTACGACACATTTTTTTATCTGTTTGCATAGGTCCCACCTATCAGGAAGGATGGGCATGTACACGAACAGGTACGACTCCTCAGTCTACCCGCATAGCCTTTTCGTTTAGTCTACCACACGGGGGCACAGTGAGATGGAGACGGAGACGGAGACGGAGAAGGAGATGGAGATGGAGTGGTTCTATGGGAGCGGAGAGGGGGATGAGGCGAGGCGCCAATGTGCTGTACAGCGGCGGTGACAGACTGCACAGTGCACATGCTGAGGCTGACTTTGGTAACCCGAACATGCCGCCTCGCATGGACTAGTGTCAGGCGCAGGGTGTTGTCACTTCACTGTGAGGACCGGATGAATAGTATTTTGACCATCAAGTGTACCACAATTGTACTACTATTACTACTACTAGTAGTAGTAGGAACATGAGTACTCCAGTATTGTATAGAGGAAATAGGTCTCTCGTGCTAGCATGCATGTTCACTTCATCGTTCAGGTATCATCCATATTGCGAGCAGAACCAAATTCTCGTGCATGCCCAATCAATGCCCTGTCGCGATGCATGCAGTGGTCGTTCTGGTGCATCAAGGATGGCATGCTGATCGTTCCACACTTGCGAAGAGGAAAAATGGAAAGGTAGAACGCGGCAGCAGAGGAAGAGAACGCTGGCTAACGAGGCTCGGAGGGGATCGAGTAGGAAGTTAATGCTCCATGCCTAAAGGTTTTGGGAAAACCTGATTTTCATAAGGGGGGGGGGGGGGGGGGGGGGGGGGGGGGGGGGGGGGGGGGGGGGGGGGGGGGGGGGGGGGGGGGGGGGGGGGGGGGGGGGGGGGGGGGGGGGGGGGGGGGGGGGGGGGGGGGGGGGGGGGGGGGGGGGGGGGGGGGGGGGGGGGGGGGGGGGGGGGGGGGGGGGGGGGGGGGGGGGGGGGGGGGGGGGGGGGGGGGGGGGGGGGGGGGGGGGGGGGGGGGGGGGGGGGGGGGGGGGGGGGGGGGGGGGGGGGGGGGGGGGGGGGGGGGGGGGGGGGGGGGGGGGGGGGGGGGGGGGGGGGGGGGGGGGGGGGGGGGGGGGGGGGGGGGGGGGGGGGGGGGGGGGGGGGGGGGGGGGGGGGGGGGGGGGGGGGGGGGGGGGGGGGGGGGGGGGGGGGGGGGGGGGGGGGGGGGGGGGGGGGGGGGGGGGGGGGGGGGGGGGGGGGGGGGGGGGGGGGGGGGGGGGGGGGGGGGGGGGGGGGGGGGGGGGGGGGGGGGGGGGGGGGGGGGGGGGGGGGGGGGGGGGGGGGGGGGGGGGGGGGGGGGGGGGGGGGGGGGGGGGGGGGGGGGGGGGGGGGGGGGGGGGGGGGGGGGGGGGGGGGGGGGGGGGGGGGGGGGGGGGGGGGGGGGGGGGGGGGGGGGGGGGGGGGGGGGGGGGGGGGGGGGGGGGGGGGGGGGGGGGGGGGGGGGGGGGGGGGGGGGGGGGGGGGGGGGGGGGGGGGGGGGGGGGGGGGGGGGGGGGGGGGGGGGGGGGGGGGGGGGGGGGGGGGGGGGGGGGGGGGGGGGGGGGGGGGGGGGGGGGGG
>JAAAWM010010023.1:17500-32702 GCA_036873465.1 Thinopyrum obtusiflorum
TACCCCCTATATAGTGTGTCAATAACTTTGAAAGTTTGTCGTTGGATGAAGCCAATCCGACGGAACAAAGATGGCAAATCCGAGCACTACTGGCCGTTGGATATCATCTACATTCCACCCCCCCCCCCCCCCCCCCCCCCCCCCCCCCCCCCCCCCCCCCCCCCCCCCCCCCCCCCCCCCCCCCCCCCCCCCCCCCCCCCCCCCCCCCCCCCCCCCCCCCCCCCCCCCCCCCCCCCCCCCCCCCCCCCCCCCCCCCCCCCCCCCCCCCCCCCCCCCCCCCCCCCCCCCCCCCCCCCCCCCCCCCCCCCCCCCCCCCCCCCCCCCCCCCCCCCCCCCCCCCCCCCCCCCCCCCCCCCCCCCCCCCCCCCCCCCCCCCCCCCCCCCCCCCCCCCCCCCCCCCCCCCCCCCCCCCCCCCCCCCCCCCCCCCCCCCCCCCCCCCCCCCCCCCCCCCCCCCCCCCCCCCCCCCCCCCCCCCCCCCCCCCCCCCCCCCCCCCCCCCCCCCCCCCCCCCCCCCCCCCCCCCCCCCCCCCCCCCCCCCCCCCCCCCCCCCCCCCCCCCCCCCCCCCCCCCCCCCCCCCCCCCCCCCCCCCCCCCCCCCCCCCCCCCCCCCCCCCCCCCCCCCCCCCCCCCCCCCCCCCCCCCCCCCCCCCCCCCCCCCCCCCCCCCCCCCCCCCCCCCCCCCCCCCCCCCCCCCCCCCCCCCCCCCCCCCCCCCCCCCCCCCCCCCCCCCCCCCCCCCCCCCCCCCCCCCCCCCCCCCCCCCCCCCCCCCCCCCCCCCCCCCCCCCCCCCCCCCCCCCCCCCCCCCCCCCCCCCCCCCCCCCCCCCCCCCCCCCCCCCCCCCCCCCCCCCCCCCCCCCCCCCCCCCCCCCCCCCCCCCCCCCCCCCCCCCCCCC
The DNA here is from genome assembly GCA_036873465.1 of Thinopyrum obtusiflorum. Taxonomy (NCBI): domain Eukaryota; kingdom Viridiplantae; phylum Streptophyta; class Magnoliopsida; order Poales; family Poaceae; genus Thinopyrum; species Thinopyrum obtusiflorum. The sequence continues at coordinate 18,397 of JAAAWM010010023.1, forward strand.
CCCCCCCCCCCCCCCCCCCCCCCCCCCCCCCCCCCCCCCCCCCCCCCCCCCCCCCCCCCCCCCCCCCCCCCCCCCCCCCCCCCCCCCCCCCCCCCCCCCCCCCCCCCCCCCCCCCCCCCCCCCCCCCCCCCCCCCCCCCCCCCCCCCCCCCCCCCCCCCCCCCCCCCCCCCCCCCCCCCCCCCCCCCCCCCCCCCCCCCCCCCCCCCCCCCCCCCCCCCCCCCCCCCCCCCCCCCCCCCCCCCCCCCCCCCCCCCCCCCCCCCCCCCCCCCCCCCCCCCCCCCCCCCCCCCCCCCCCCCCCCCCCCCCATGTCTATGTCGGGGGACGTCATGCCATGGGTTGGAGCGGCGTCGTGGGAATCGCGTGTGGGTGTGGCAGTGATAGAAACAAGAAACGTGATGGTCGCCGTGGTTCAACTTCCATGGAGCTGTCATGTCTGCTGACACATGTATATCAAAACTAGAGTGTTTATATTTCAAGCACGTGAACAAGTATTATTCTACTACTTTGGATCCATTGCAACACATGGGCCAACACATTGGTAGTTGTAGTGTCCATCTCTATCTCTAGAGGCCTTCCCTTGTTCATCCTTTTCTCTCACAAGATAAACTACTCATACAAATGCATCTTGATGTTCCGTGGAACGCACGAGGATGTTTCCTTGGGGGTCTCTCCAGCGCGGCGTGGCCGTAGTTGCAAGTTGACGCCCCTTGAGATGCCGACGTTGAGGGGCACTCGGATTTCCTCCGATGAGCAGGTAAGATGAGTTTGATCACATAGTAAATGCATTCTAAAGACTACTTCCGTGTCCATTTCCTAATTCTCCCCCTGCCCACTGTTTCACAGGTTAGGCTCGGTGCGAGTGGAGATTGGCTTGCATATGTACGGGACGGTACCAACATCAATTTGCACAACATTTACAACGGTGACACCGTTCCCGTAGAACCTTTGTCCAACATTGGGATCAGCCATGCAACGGGCCACCGCATGAATTGGTACGATGGAAGCATGGTGAGATTGAATAAGATAGCACGAACCTTGCACATGGCGGTCAAAGGCGGACCATGTCGTCTGCGGCCGATTTGTTGCCGTACGAGTAGGAAGACGCTGTGCTCCTTTCTAACCACATCTTCGCGGTGACAAACCAGGGGACTTATTTTGTATGGGACACATCCTACGATATACTCCCTCTCTCCTAGTTCCCCCCCCCCCCCCCCCCCCCCCCCCCCCCCCCCCCCCCCCCCCCCCCCCCCCCCCCCCCCCCCCCCCCCCCCCCCCCCCCCCCCCCCCCCCCCCCCCCCCCCCCCCCCCCCCCCCCCCCCCCCCCCCCCCCCCCCCCCCCCCCCCCCCCCCCCCCCCCCCCCCCCCCCCCCCCCCCCCCCCCCCCCCCCCCCCCCCCCCCCCCCCCCCCCCCCCCCCCCCCCCCCCCCCCCCCCCCCCCCCCCCCCCCCCCCCCCCCCCCCCCCCCCCCCCCCCCCCCCCCCCCCCCCCCCCCCCCCCCCCCCCCCCCCCCCCCCCCCCCCCCCCCCCCCCCCCCCCCCCCCCCCCCCCCCCCCCCCCCCCCCCCCCCCCCCCCCCCCCCCCCCCCCCCCCCCCCCCCCCCCCCCCCCCCCCCCCCCCCCCCCCCCCCCCCCCCCCCCCCCCCCCCCCCCCCCCCCCCCCCCCCCCCCCCCCCCCCCCCCCCCCCCCCCCCCCCCCCCCCCCCCCCCCCCCCCCCCCCCCCCCCCCCCCCCCCCCCCCCCCCCCCCCCCCCCCCCCCCCCCCCCCCCCCCCCCCCCCCCCCCCCCCCCCCCCCCCCCCCCCCCCCCCCCCCCCCCCCCCCCCCCCCCCCCCCCCCCCCCCCCCCCCCCCCCCCCCCCCCCCCCCCCCCCCCCCCCCCCCCCCCCCCCCCCCCCCCCCCCCCCCCCCCCCCCCCCCCCCCCCCCCCCCCCCCCCCCCCCCCCCCCCCCCCCCCCCCCCCCCCCCCCCCCCCCCCCCCCCCCCCCCCCCCCCCCCCCCCCCCCCCCCCCCCCCCCCCCCCCCCCCCCCCCCCCCCCCCCCCCCCCCCCCCCCCCCCCCCCCCCCCCCCCCCCCCCCCCCCCCCCCCCCCCCCCCCCCCCCCCCCCCCCCCCCCCCCCCCCCCCCCCCCCCCCCCCCCCCCCCCCCCCCCCCCCCCCCCCCCCCCCCCCCCCCCCCCCCCCCCCCCCCCCCCCCCCCCCCCCCCCCCCCCCCCCCCCCCCCCCCCCCCCCCCCCCCCCCCCCCCCCCCCCCCCCCCCCCCCCCCCCCCCCCCCCCCCCCCCCCCCCCCCCCCCCCCCCCCCCCCCCCCCCCCCCCCCCCCCCCCCCCCCCCCCCCCCCCCCCCCCCCCCCCCCCCCCCCCCCCCCCCCCCCCCCCCCCCCCCCCCCCCCCCCCCCCCCCCCCCCCCCCCCCCCCCCCCCCCCCCCCCCCCCCCCCCCCCCCCCCCCCCCCCCCCCCCCCCCCCCCCCCCCCCCCCCCCCCCCCCCCCCCCCCCCCCCCCCCCCCCCCCCCCCCCCCCCCCCCCCCCCCCCCCCCCCCCCCCCCCCCCCCCCCCCCCCCCCCCCCCCCCCCCCCCCCCCCCCCCCCCCCCCCCCCCCCCCCCCCCCCCCCCCCCCCCCCCCCCCCCCCCCCCCCCCCCCCCCCCCCCCCCCCCCCCCCCCCCCCCCCCCCCCCCCCCCCCCCCCCCCCCCCCCCCCCCCCCCCCCCCCCCCCCCCCCCCCCCCCCCCCCCCCCCCCCCCCCCCCCCCCCCCCCCCCCCCCCCCCCCCCCCCCCCCCCCCCCCCCCCCCCCCCCCCCCCCCCCCCCCCCCCCCCCCCCCCCCCCCCCCCCCCCCCCCCCCCCCCCCCCCCCCCCCCCCCCTCATTCGAAGAGATGATCCAACACCATCATAATTTGCAGCCCCGCTTCAGCGAGCAGTGATCCGGAGACACCAGTACTCCACCCTTTCGATGCAATAGCCCAATTACCTATCAACCTGAAGGCTCGAACCACATCACTGCATGTCGTAATTGAGACATCCAAGGATCAAAGTTAATCCGGATGCCTTTGTCATTCTCACCTTCTTTTGGCTGCAAGCTATATCATTGACAATCAGGGGAGTTTGCTCCCAAACTCCTAGGGCTCGCCATGTAGACACAGTTTTCCATAGCAAACACAGCATCTCTGCCATCAAGGTCCTTGCCAATGGTGATCTCCTGGTTAATCGGATAATTGAGTCCGAGAAACAGAGAGTGTGAACCAAGGCTGTTTACCCGCCTCCAACTAAAAAATCCTAAAGGCCCCCAACAAGCTGGTATCCTGCTCATAGACGTAACAACCACTGTCCGGAGACTCACGTATTACACGGTGCTTGTATACGGTGGGGTTTTTGTAATATAACTTTTCCGGCTCATGTGTTCGAATGATCATCAGTCTTTTGCCGTCGTCTGATCGAGAGAGGAACCAGTTGTGCTTCCCTGTTTTTGGCAAAGGTGGTGTGATTACAAAGGGCAGTAACTGTAGGGACACTGCATCATATCAAAAAGGACAGGCATTGTTAATGTAAGATCAGCATTGTTCAGAGTATGAGTAGGATAATGCAAGAAACAGCATTGGTATGTCCCTGTTGGAACTGGGAGGAAAATACAGGGAAATGTATACTGGGTTCGAAAATATAAAAGTGCCATGCATGGTTATACTCATGTTATCTCGCAATCGATTCTTCATAGGAAACTACCATGTCATGCATGTTATGTAATCATGTTCTGTCCTCAAAAACAAATTCTTCAAGGTAACTAACAGACCATGCATTGTTATATACTCGTGTTCTGTGAGCAAAAATTTTGTGAGGATATTATTCTAGCCATTGATTGCTGAAGGGCGAATATAGGTATGTACACATGGTAAGCATTGCAGGATTTCACTACTTCCAAATATAGAGTTCTCCATATGCACAATTACTTCCCTAATGTATGGTTAGATGAAACCAATAGTGTGGTGCATGTTTCTACATCATGAAAATGAGGAAACTAACATGAGAGGAAACAACTTACACGCGACGTCCCAGCAATACATGGTGCCATCTGCTTTGTTGATCGCGTAGATGATGCCATTGTGTTCAATAGCATCACAGAAGTGTGTATCAGCTTTGACGATGATCCACTGCGAGCCGAGTTGTCTCCAGCTAAAGAAGGCACCGGCGTAAAGATAGGCGAGTCCGCGGTCGAACAAGGCAATTAGCTTGAAGTCTGCGTAATTCGCATGTCGTGTGGGCACTTGGCAGATTACAATCTTCTGCAAAACAAGGTCCGTCCAACTGACGTAGTAATCTAGATGACTTGGACTGCAATGGTAATACTCTATATAATCCAACGGAGGAAGGATAATCTCATGGGAGGTCTAGAAGTTCATGAGAACCAACTTTTTACCGTCTTCTCTGAAGGCAGCCATCCAGTGGGAGTTCATGCCGACCCAGTACATACCTGCCAAGAAGTTTCGGGCGATGGTGATCGGATCGATGTTGAGGGAAATGATGTACGGCGACCCACTACATACCTGCAAAGAAGTTTCGGCTAATGGAGATCGGATTGAAATCGAGGGGCATCATGCACGCTTCCGTATCATGGTGAGCGAATCTCGCAAGACCAGATAGCAGCAAGCAGGGTGTCTTGAAAAGCCTAGGCCTCGCTTCGATGATGGCCGTGTGCATGTCCCTCGAGCATGTAGCCAGCCGCAGGGCACTCAACATATCCATACACAAACAACAGAGGTCGAGGATGTCACTGGGGAGATTGCTCCAATCGCGGCTCATATGGATGCTGCGCGGTTCGCGTTCGGCCATGGTGGAGTTTGGAAGGGGGCTTGATTTACGGGGGAGAAGGATGTCGTAGCTGGAGCAGCTAGCGAGGGAATAGTGGTACTGGGGAGGCGAGTGAGGCGACGGTACACTGGGGCACAGTGAGATGGAGATGGATATGGAGTGGTGCTATGGGAGCGGAGAGGGAGACGAGGCGAGGCGCCAATGTGCTGTACATCGGCGGTGAGAGACTGCACTGTGCATAGGGTGAGGCTGACTTTGGTAACCCGAACACGCCGCCTGGACTAGTGTTAGGCGCAGGGTGTTGTCACTTCACTGTGAGGACCGGATGAATAGTATTTTGACCATCAAGTGTACCACAGTTGTACTACTACTACTACTACTAGTAGTAGGTACATGAGTACTCCAGCATTGTATAGCTTAAATAGGTCTCCCGTGCTAGCATGCCTGTTCACTTCATTGTTCAGGTATCGTCCATATTGCGAGCAGAAACAAATTCTCGTGCATGCCCAATCAACGCTCTGTCGTGATGCATGCAGTGGTCGTTCTCGTGCATCAAGGACGGCATGCAGATCGTTCCACACTTGAGAAGAGGAAAAATGGAAAGGTAGAACGCGACAGCTGAGGAAGAGAACGCTGGCTAACGAGGCTGGGAGGGGATCGAGTAGGAAGTTAATGCTCCATGCCTAAAGGTTTTGGGAAAACCTGATTTTCATGAGGTGACTTATACTCACCTAAACGGAGGGAGTATTCCTTAACCAGAGAATGTTGTGTCTCCCGCTCACGCGCTCAAAAAAAATCTATGACACATTTTTTATCTGTTTGCATAGGTCCCACCTATCAGGAAGGATGGGCATGTACATGAACAGGTACGACTCATCACTCTACCCGCATAGCCTTTTCGTTTAGTCTACCTAGCCGTCTAATCAACTGCCTGCATGCCACTTCTCCCATTTACTCCTTCTCCATCGGGAACCGAGTCTCCTCGGCTTCTTCACCTCCCCTTCGTCTTCATCTGCATCCAAACCCCACTGCGTTCACATTGTTTTAACCTCTTTAAATAATCATCTACTACTTCAGTTAGACTAGCCATCTAATCCTAATTCTCCAAACCATAGCCCCCCGTTCCAGCGGTTCCAAATGGCAAAAGATATCGAGATGCAGGTTTTTAGCGTCCAACATGTCCTCGTCGAAGGCTCGATGCGCATAGTTGCCACCATCACCGTCCACCCAAGGGTTGTTTGGCAGTGGATCAACAATGTATCCAACTCCCTCGAAAAGGTAGAGACGAGGGTCATCGGTCTCGACGCAGAGTACATGGAGCGTTCCCCTGGGAAGATCCAGCGCGCTGCTGTCGTTCAGCTATGCCTCGAAGATGATGTTTTGGTGTACCACATCATACACTCGCCCTCCATACCAGGTGAGCTTCACAATTTCTTGTCTCGGGAGGACGTATACTTCTATGGGGCAGCCATCGAAGGGGACAAACAGAAGCTGGAGCCATACAACCTTGATTTGAAAAGCATTGTTGACCTACAAACCAGAATCAAAATTCCTGTAGAAGTTTGTGATAAACAGACACCATCCCTATTCGACGTAGAAAATTTTGTGCTCGGTACAAATCTTCAGAAGGGTGATGAGATGGTGGCATTAACGCCGTTTGGATGGGAGAATTATCCCTTGACGTACGAGCGGATAAAATATGCTGCCTTCGACGCCCGTGTGAGTTTCGAGATAGCTGCAAGGTCCAAAGAGCTTGTTGCGAAGCCGTCTCCCACAGAGAATGAGAACAAGAAGAAGAAGAAGACCCCCCGAAGAAGAAGAAGAAGAAGAAGAAGAAGAAGAAGAAGAAGAAGAAGAAGAAGAAGAAGAAGAAGAAGAAGAAGAAGAAGAAGAAGAAGAAGAAGAAAAGGATGCACCAGCAGGAGGGCATTATGGATGGATGAACTATTTCCTCTCTTGTAAAAAAATTATTCCCTCTCGGTGTATATTGATATAGATGGACTATTTCGATGGTGTGCATGTCTTTGGAACAGAGTAGTAGCGTGGGTTCGCTTGACTATAAGGAACTATTTATCCGCATATATAGCTTTATCTGCTACTCCTTCCAGTGATCGGTATGTAGTGCATGTGTCCATAGACATGACAGCTTGTCCATGGAAGTTCAACTACGGCGACCATCACGTTTCATCTCATGATTCCCACTACGCCTCTCCAACCCATGACACCACGCCCCCCGAAGTGCGCCTCACCCCTCTCTGCCGCACCGCCCTTCTGCCTTTGTGTGCATGATATGTGGGCCACCTAAAGTGCAGCGAGCATCAAGTTTCTACCATAGCCACCCGCGATTCCCACGATGCTGCTCGAACCCATGAAACCACACGTCCCCCGACCTGCGGCTCACCCCTCTTGGCCCCACTGCCCCTCTGCCTACGGGAGCATTACATGTGGACCAGTCACCTATCGGGTCCACATGTTATTGACTCAAAGGTAGGTGTAGTAAGGCGCTGAAGCTCAGTCCCGACGGCCCTGAGAGGGAAATGTAACTCCTGCGCCAGGGCTTTGGTGCTCCCGCAGCACGAACTCGTGCCAAACTCGAGATTTTTTTCTTTACTATACATGCACGCAACGATTTAATGGACATTGTAATCTCAACATGTGATGGGGAGCTCTAAATTTGAATTTGAAACTTACAAAATGAAAAGATTCAAAACAAATAAACTGGGAGAGAGGGAGTATATCGTAGGATATGTCCCATACAAAATAAGTCCCCTGGTTTGTCACCGCAAAGATGTGGTTAGAATGGAGCACAGTGTCTTCCTACTCGTACGGCATCAAATCGGCCGCAGACAGCATGGTCTGCCTTTGACCGCCATGTGCAAGGTTCGTGCTTTCTTATTCAATCTCATCGTGGTTCCATCGTACCAATTCATGCGGTGGCCCGTTGCATGGCTGATCCCAATGTTGGACAAAGGTTCTACGGGAACGGTGTCACCGTTGTAAATGTTGTGCAAATTGATGTTGGTACCCTCCCATACATATGCAAGCCAATATCCACTCGCACCGAGCCTGACCTGCGAAACAGTGGGCAGGGGGAGAATTAGGAAATGGACACGGAAGTAGTATTTAGAATGCATTTACTACGTGATCAAACTAATCTTACCAGCTCATCGGACGAAATCCGAGTGCCCCTCAACGTCGGCATCTCAAGGGGCGTCAACTTGCAACTACGGCCACGCCACACTGGAGAGACCCCCAAGGAAACATCCTCGTGCGTTCCACAGAACATAAAGATGCATTTGTATGAGTAGTTTATCTTGTGAGAGAAAAGGATGAACGAGGGAAGGCCTCTAGAGATAGAGATGGACACTACTACTACCAATGTGCTGGCCCGTGCGTTGCAATGGATCCAAAGTAGTAGAATAATACTTGTTCACGTGCTTGAAATATAAACACTCTAGTTTTGATATACATGTCTCAGCAGACATGACAGATTGTCCATGGAAGTTGAACCATGGTGACCATCACGTTTCTTGTTTCTACCACTGCCACACCCACATGCTATTCCCACGACGCCGCTCCAACCCACGGCACGACGTCCCCAGATGTGGACATGGATCCTCTGACATGGCTATCACTGCCTTGCCCTGCCTTTCCTTCGCTGACAGGTGGGACCCACACTTATGGGTCCCACATGTCAGTGACAGAATGGTTGGGTTGTTCGCGTCAGGGGATCCTCATCCCCCTGACGTGCCCCTCATCCCTCTCGGCCCCACCGCTCCTTTGCCTTTGTGTGCATGATATACTCCTAATATATTACTCCCTCCGTGCCTAATATTTGTCCTTTTTGAGATTTCAAATGGAGTATCACATACCCCCCCCCCCCCCCCCCCCCCCCCCCCCCCCCCCCCCCCCCCCCCCCCCCCCCCCCCCCCCCCCCCCCCCCCCCCCCCCCCCCCCCCCCCCCCCCCCCCCCCCCCCCCCCCCCCCCCCCCCCCCCCCCCCCCCCCCCCCCCCCCCCCCCCCCCCCCCCCCCCCCCCCCCCCCCCCCCCCCCCCCCCCCCCCCCCCCCCCCCCCCCCCCCCCCCCCCCCCCCCCCCCCCCCCCCCCCCCCCCCCCCCCCCCCCCCCCCCCCCCCCCCCCCCCCCCCCCCCCCCCCCCCCCCCCCCCCCCCCCCCCCCCCCCCCCCCCCCCCCCCCCCCCCCCCCCCCCCCCCCCCCCCCCCCCCCCCCCCCCCCCCCCCCCCCCCCCCCCCCCCCCCCCCCCCCCCCCCCCCCCCCCCCCCCCCCCCCCCCCCCCCCCCCCCCCCCCCCCCCCCCCCCCCCCCCCCCCCCCCCCCCCCCCCCCCCCCCCCCCCCCCCCCCCCCCCCCCCCCCCCCCCCCCCCCCCCCCCCCCCCCCCCCCCCCCCCCCCCCCCCCCCCCCCCCCCCCCCCCCCCCCCCCCCCCCCCCCCCCCCCCCCCCCCCCCCCCCCCCCCCCCCCCCCCCCCCCCCCCCCCCCCCCCCCCCCCCCCCCCCCCCCCCCCCCCCCCCCCCCCCCCCCCCCCCCCCCCCCCCCCCCCCCCCCCCCCCCCCCCCCCCCCCCCCCCCCCCCCCCCCCCCCCCCCCCCCCCCCCCCCCCCCCCCCCCCCCCCCCCCCCCCCCCCCCCCCCCCCCCCCCCCCCCCCCCCCCCCCCCCCCCCCCCCCCCCCCCCCCCCCCCCCCCCCCCCCCCCCCCCCCCCCCCCCCCCCCCCCCCCCCCCCCCCCCCCCCCCCCCCCCCCCCCCCCCCCCCCCCCCCCCCCCCCCCCCCCCCCCCCCCCCCCCCCCCCCCCCCCCCCCCCCCCCCCCCCCCCCCCCCCCCCCCCCCCCCCCCCCCCCCCCCCCCCCCCCCCCCCCCCCCCCCCCCCCCCCCCCCCCCCCCCCCCCCCCCCCCCCCCCCCCCCCCCCCCCCCCCCCCCCCCCCCCCCCCCCCCCCCCCCCCCCCCCCCCCCCCCCCCCCCCCCCCCCCCCCCCCCCCCCCCCCCCCCCCCCCCCCCCCCCCCCCCCCCCCCCCCCCCCCCCCCCCCCCCCCCCCCCCCCCCCCCCCCCCCCCCCCCCCCCCCCCCCCCCCCCCCCCCCCCCCCCCCCCCCCCCCCCCCCCCCCCCCCCCCCCCCCCCCCCCCCCCCCCCCCCCCCCCCCCCCCCCCCCCCCCCCCCCCCCCCCCCCCCCCCCCCCCCCCCCCCCCCCCCCCCCCCCCCCCCCCCCCCCCCCCCCCCCCCCCCCCCCCCCCCCCCCCCCCCCCCCCCCCCCCCCCCCCCCCCCCCCCCCCCCCCCCCCCCCCCCCCCCCCCCCCCCCCCCCCCCCCCCCCCCCCCCCCCCCCCCCCCCCCCCCCCCCCCCCCCCCCCCCCCCCCCCCCCCCCCCCCCCCCCCCCCCCCCCCCCCCCCCCCCCCCCCCCCCCCCCCCCCCCCCCCCCCCCCCCCCCCCCCCCCCCCCCCCCCCCCCCCCCCCCCCCCCCCCCCCCCCCCCCCCCCCCCCCCCCCCCCCCCCCCCCCCCCCCCCCCCCCCCCCCCCCCCCCCCCCCCCCCCCCCCCCCCCCCCCCCCCCCCCCCCCCCCCCCCCCCCCCCCCCCCCCCCCCCCCCCCCCCCCCCCCCCCCCCCCCCCCCCCCCCCCCCCCCCCCCCCCCCCCCCCCCCCCCCCCCCCCCCCCCCCCCCCCCCCCCCCCCCCCCCCCCCCCCCCCCCCCCCCCCCCCCCCCCCCCCCCCCCCCCCCCCCCCCCCCCCCCCCCCCCCCCCCCCCCCCCCCCCCCCCCCCCCCCCCCCCCCCCCCCCCCCCCCCCCCCCCCCCCCCCCCCCCCCCCCCCCCCCCCCCCCCCCCCCCCCCCCCCCCCCCCCCCCCCCCCCCCCCCCCCCCCCCCCCCCCCCCCCCCCCCCCCCCCCCCCCCCCCCCCCCCCCCCCCCCCCCCCCCCCCCCCCCCCCCCCCCCCCCCCCCCCCCCCCCCCCCCCCCCCCCCCCCCCCCCCCCCCCCCCCCCCCCCCCCCCCCCCCCCCCCCCCCCCCCCCCCCCCCCCCCCCCCCCCCCCCCCCCCCCCCCCCCCCCCCCCCCCCCCCCCCCCCCCCCCCCCCCCCCCCCCCCCCCCCCCCCCCCCCCCCCCCCCCCCCCCCCCCCCCCCCCCCCCCCCCCCCCCCCCCCCCCCCCCCCCCCCCCCCCCCCCCCCCCCCCCCCCCCCCCCCCCCCCCCCCCCCCCCCCCCCCCCCCCCCCCCCCCCCCCCCCCCCCCCCCCCCCCCCCCCCCCCCCCCCCCCCCCCCCCCCCCCCCCCCCCCCCCCCCCCCCCCCCCCCCCCCCCCCCCCCCCCCCCCCCCCCCCCCCCCCCCCCCCCCCCCCCCCCCCCCCCCCCCCCCCCCCCCCCCCCCCCCCCCCCCCCCCCCCCCCCCCCCCCCCCCCCCCCCCCCCCCCCCCCCCCCCCCCCCCCCCCCCCCCCCCCCCCCCCCCCCCCCCCCCCCCCCCCCCCCCCCCCCCCCCCCCCCCCCCCCCCCCCCCCCCCCCCCCCCCCCCCCCCCCCCCCCCCCCCCCCCCCCCCCCCCCCCCCCCCCCCCCCCCCCCCCCCCCCCCCCCCCCCCCCCCCCCCCCCCCCCCCCCCCCCCCCCCCCCCCCCCCCCCCCCCCCCCCCCCCCCCCCCCCCCCCCCCCCCCCCCCCCCCCCCCCCCCCCCCCCCCCCCCCCCCCCCCCCCCCCCCCCCCCCCCCCCCCCCCCCCCCCCCCCCCCCCCCCCCCCCCCCCCCCCCCCCCCCCCCCCCCCCCCCCCCCCCCCCCCCCCCCCCCCCCCCCCCCCCCCCCCCCCCCCCCCCCCCCCCCCCCCCCCCCCCCCCCCCCCCCCCCCCCCCCCCCCCCCCCCCCCCCCCCCCCCCCCCCCCCCCCCCCCCCCCCCCCCCCCCCCCCCCCCCCCCCCCCCCCCCCCCCCCCCCCCCCCCCCCCCCCCCCCCCCCCCCCCCCCCCCCCCCCCCCCCCCCCCCCCCCCCCCCCCCCCCCCCCCCCCCCCCCCCCCCCCCCCCCCCCCCCCCCCCCCCCCCCCCCCCCCCCCCCCCCCCCCCCCCCCCCCCCCCCCCCCCCCCCCCCCCCCCCCCCCCCCCCCCCCCCCCCCCCCCCCCCCCCCCCCCCCCCCCCCCCCCCCCCCCCCCCCCCCCCCCCCCCCCCCCCCCCCCCCCCCCCCCCCCCCCCCCCCCCCCCCCCCCCCCCCCCCCCCCCCCCCCCCCCCCCCCCCCCCCCCCCCCCCCCCCCCCCCCCAGGCTAGTACCATTACAACCAGCCTTAGCAAATACTAAACATTAAGTTCTCTCATTTTCCTCTCCACCTTGGTCACCTAGACGGAGGGAGTATACTACGCAGGCTTTTCCTGTGCGCTAGGCGAGGCAGTTCCGCCTAGTCGGTTCGACAGAGACGTGAGAAGACGAGGGAGTAGGCTGCTGCAAACGTAGGGCTGTGTGATTTGACAGCGAGTTACTGCTGGACACGTGGGGCCTCGTGATTTGACTTGCCATTATCATTTTAACTACGGCGCTATGACCGACGTGAGTCTCCCAATTCCTGACCACCTCCATACAGGTGCCTCTCCCAATGCTCCACCATGTAGTAGCAGCTGGCTCTTGCATGAGAGCCCACTTCTCCACTTTTTGCTTGCCTCTCTTTCCTCCACATATGCAAAAATGCCATGTAAAGCGCACTATTGTACTTACTTGTTCCTACAGGTGCTTAAGCTTGCCACATAGGCATAAAGTCTAATGTGGCAAGTTAATCAAGAAGAGAAAGACTAGTTTGGTGACCCAAGGAAGAAACGATGCTAAGCGCGTGTACCTAGGTGAAAAGACAATTTTGAGTCTATAGCTAATTAAATCAAGCAAACTTAGCAACACCATTTCATTGGAAGAGGTCACTCCTTGGCAAATGCAATAAATACTAGTACTCACTATGTCCCATAATATAAGAACGTTTTTGGCACTACACTGTGTCAAAAACGTTCTTATATTATGGGACGGAGGGAGTACGAAGAAAGAGATAGAGAGAAGTAAAAAAATAATGTAGTACTTTATTTATTGCCATGTATGACACATAGTACTCAACTCTCTCTCCCCCCCCCCCCCCCCCCCCCCCCCCCCCCCCCCCCCCCCCCCCCCCCCCCCCCCCCCCCCCCCCCCCCCCCCCCCCCCCCCCCCCCCCCCCCCCCCCCCCCCCCCCCCCCCCCCCCCCCCCCCCCCCCCCCCCCCCCCCCCCCCCCCCCCCCCCCCCCCCCCCCCCCCCCCCCCCCCCCCCCCCCCCCCCCCCCCCCCCCCCCCCCCCCCCCCCCCCCCCCCCCCCCCCCCCCCCCCCCCCCCCCCCCCCCCCCCCCCCCCCCCCCCCCCCCCCCCCCCCCCCCCCCCCCCCCCCCCCCCCCCCCCCCCCCCCCCCCCCCCCCCCCCCCCCCCCCCCCCCCCCCCCCCCCCCCCCCCCCCCCCCCCCCCCCCCCCCCCCCCCCCCCCCCCCCCCCCCCCCCCCCCCCCCCCCCCCCCCCCCCCCCCCCTGTTTTTTATAATATACTAGTTGTAGTTGTCAAATCGAATAGTACTGCGCCGTGCACTGCACGCCCGGCTGAACACGCCTCCTCGCCTCCATTAAACCCGCATGAAAACCGAGAAACCTACTCTGGCCCACGGGAGGAAATTTGCCGGTTGCCGCGGGAGGGTTATTCTGCAAATTTCTAGCAACTTAGCATGCGACCGTTTGATCTTAGATCCAAGGGCTGCTAGCATCCCGTATCATGGTTGCGCCTACCACGACCGTCGCGTCGCACGCGCGGTCACGACCTTGGAGATTTAACACGGTGCGTTAGGCTATCTGATGTTGGCATGTCATACATAGTCATCACTTAGTCACTCATACTACAACAAGGTTGGCTATAAGTTTTTTTACTTCTCTCTATCTCTTTCTTCGTACTCCCTCCATCCCATAATATAAGAACGTTTTTGACACTAGTGTAGTGCCAAAAACGTTCTTATATTATGGGACACAGGGAGTACTAGTATTTATTGCATTTGCCAAGGAGTGACCTCTTCCAATGAAATGGTGTTGCTAAGTTTGCTTCATTTAATTAGCTATAATCTCAAAATTGTCTTTTCACCTAGGTACACGCGCTTAGCACCGTTTCTTCCTTGGGTCACCAAACTAGTCTCTCTCTTCTTGATTAACTTGCCACATCAAACTTTATGCCTATGTGGCAAGCTTAGCACCTGCAGGAGCAAGTAAGTACAATAGTGCGCTTTACATGGCATTTTTGCATATGTGGAGAAAAGAGAGGCAAGGAAAAAGTGGAAGGTTGCCGAGGTCGGGGAAGAAGTCGTCGTCGGTGAAGTCGTCGCTGCTAGCAGTCGCGAGAGTGCACTCCCCAAATGTCAACAGCGCCCGCTGAATGGAGCGCAGGAGGGAGTGGTTGTAGGGGACGTTGCGGCCGCCGAGAGCGTAGGAGTAGACCACGAAGCAGTAGATGGTGCTCCTCCCTAGTCTCTATTCTTATCTCTATCTC
>JAAAWM010010024.1:0-32715 GCA_036873465.1 Thinopyrum obtusiflorum
AGGTGGACTCCCCCCGGCAAGACCCTTGCCGGGGCGGCCTCCGCGGCCCCGGCAAGAGCCTTGCCGAGGCAACTTGCCCAACGCCAGCGGAGCGAGCCACCCTTGAGCCCACGGGTGCTCACACTACCAAATACATTGGAACCAGGGCTCGAGAGGCACCTCCATGGTTGCATGCAGATCTTTGTCAAGATCATGAATACATGAGATCAGATGAGGACCAGAAGACGATGATCCTCAGCGGGATTCTAGCAGAGGAAACCCACAAGACCCCTGGCAAGATCCTTGCTGGGGACGACCGCAGCGCCACGGCAAGACCCTTGCCGGGCCCCCCGACAAGACCCTTGCCGAGGGCATCAGCAGGGCCACAGCCAGGCCCGCACCAGCCAAGACTCCACCGCCGTTCCCAAGCAGCTTCTAGCTCAACCAGCTGGGCAGGCACCTGCGTGGCGACGGGCGGCCTCTACACCGACTCAGCAAGCACCTGCGTGGTGGCATGCAGATCTTCGTGAAGGCTCCACCACCGCGCCACCTCAGCAGCCTGCCTGCCTACATGGCACCGCACGCCTCGCTAGCCCGGGCGCATGTCGATGCGAGGCGGGGGGGGGGGGGGGGGGGGGGGGGGGGGGGGGGGGGGGGGGGGGGGGGGGGGGGGGGGGGGGGGGGGGGGGGGGGGGGGGGGGGGGGGGGGGGGGGGGGGGGGGGGGGGGGGGGGGGGGGGGGGGGGGGGGGGGGGGGGGGGGGGGGGGGGGGGGGGGGGGGGGGGGGGGGGGGGGGGGGGGGGGGGGGGGGGGGGGGGGGGGGGGGGGGGGGGGGGGGGGGGGGGGGGGGGGGGGGGGGGGGGGGGGGGGGGGGGGGGGGGGGGGGGGGGGGGGGGGGGGGGGGGGGGGGGGGGGGGGGGGGGGGGGGGGGGGGGGGGGGGGGGGGGGGGGGGGGGGGGGGGGGGGGGGGGGGGGGGGGGGGGGGGGGGGGGGGGGGGGGGGGGGGGGGGGGGGGGGGGGGGGGGGGGGGGGGGGGGGGGGGGGGGGGGGGGGGGGGGGGGGGGGGGGGGGGGGGGGGGGGGGGGGGGGGGGGGGGGGGGGGGGGGGGGGGGGGGGGGGGGGGGGGGGGGGGGGGGGGGGGGGGGGGGGGGGGGGGGGGGGGGGGGGGGGGGGGGGGGGGGGGGGGGAAGAACACAAGAACGCTCAATACATCCACCAAAGCAGGACTAGGGTATTACGCATCTTCGCGGCCCAAACCTAGGTAAATGATCCATGTGCTTCCTGTCAGACCTGCTCTTCTCACAACCCCGCGCCCGCCAACCGTAGAAGGGATTCTAGTGATCCCATAGGTGTCGTTTCCCCGACACCACCTCGGCCCCGTAGACAAGGAAGAAAGGGGTCTCACCGGTGAGCTTCGTCGCGATGGTGCGGATGGACCGCAGCATGGACTGCAGCTCGTCGAGCCAGCCCTTGCCGCAAGCCTCGAGCTTCTTCCTGAAGCTCCTGGTGTTGAGACCTGTGAGGACCTCCATGTTGGCGTGCTTGGCCTGGCCATTGCTCCGTGGGTGTGCCACCGAATCATAGCATATCTGCGTTCCATGGTTAGCACAATATGATCTAAAGAGGCTGCTCATGTATTGGGAGCCATTATCAGTGATTATACGGTTGGGGACGCCAAACCGGCTCATGAGGCCTCTGATGACCTTGACGGCCGAGCCTGCCGAGATGGTGCGTAGGGGCTCCACCTCCGCCCACTTGGTGAACTTGTTGATGGCGACGTAGAGGTAGCGGTAACCACCCGCCTCTCGAGGGAAAGGGCCCAGTATGAGTAGTCCCCATACCGTGAATGGCCATGAGAGTGGGATTGTCTAAAGTCCTTGCACGGGCTGATGGATATGCTTGGCATGGCACTAGCAAGCTTAGCAGGACCAGACCAGCTCGGTGGTATCACGGAATGCCGCGGGCCAGTAAAACTCGCTGCAAAACACCTTACCCACGAGAGTACACGACGAGGTACAGTTCCTTGCTCCTCTGAAACGCACCACAGCGAGACGTTGTTGGTATGCTTGCGGTACAGTTCCCCATCTTGTAGGAAAGATGTTGTGGCCTGCTGGGCCACGCACTCTACTTCTGCATCTTTTTTCGGCAAGGTACCATGGAGCAAGTAGGCCTTGAACTCCATGACCCAACTATCTGCCTGAGGCTCCATTGCCACCAGCAAACGGGAACCGGAGGCCGGCCGCAGTCTGGTGCACCCGTTAGCGGTGCGAGCGGAAGCTCCTCGTGGAGCAGAGTTGCGCCGGTGGCGGGGGGGGGCACAGCCGACCATGCAAAAAGCCTCTCTTCGAACACACCAAGGCCCTGGATCTCACAGCCTCCTTGTTGATGTCGTGCGAGATGTGCTGCAACTCTAAACCCAGAAAACGCTTCTCGAGCTTATGTACCTCCTCTAGGTAGGCCTCCATGTGCTCATTCTACAGCTTGTATTTCTTGTTGGAGAAGTTGACCAGGAGCTGAGAATCACCCTTGATGGTGAGGCACTTGATCCCTAAGGCAGAAGCAGCCTTGAGACCGCGATCAAGCCCTCGTACTCTATGATGTTGTTGGAGACCTTTTTGCCGCATTGAAAGCATAGTTGGACGGCGTAACGAAGCTTGTCATCAGTGAGGACCACCCCCTTAACAACCCTGGTGGTGCGAAATTCCATCTAGAATGCATGCAGCTCAATGCTCCATGCGGCGACTCACGGCGTTAGGGCTGTGCAGCACCTTCTGTAGGGGGTACGCGAAGACGACTTTGATGAGATATCCTTGGAAGTAGTGGCGCAACTTCCTGGAAGCAACCAAAAGTGCCAGGAGGAGCTTCTGCTACATAGGGTAGCGCGCATGTCCCTCAGGACCGTGCTGACGAAGTACACAGGGTGCTCGACGAGGCACGTGGTCTTCGCGAGCTCCTGCTGCTGCGTTGGCACGCGGGCCTCAGAGGCTTCGAGAGGCATCTAATGACCCACAAGTATAAGGGATCAATCATAGTCTATCGGCATCCTGGGAACGGGGGTACCCAGACTTGCCTGCCTGTGGCCCAGGGCATGGCTCATCCAGCGGCCTGGTATGGCCCATATTCATCAACAACTACTCAAGACCCTCACGAGGGGCCAAGCCTCGCAAGGAGGACAACGCAAGACCTTCTCAGGGGTGGCCTCCCTAGGCTGGCTCCCGAGGAGCGGAGATATCTATGCAAGGGGTACCTCGCGAGGTTCGCGTGACATGAGCCATGACGACCAAGGCCAGGCGGGCGCCAGCGGGTGCAGAGTACCCGTTGCCTCTTTGGTGCTAAAGGGGCAAGCGCAGGTGAGAAGTCCCGAGGCATCAGGCAAAGGTTTCCATATTGGTGCAACGAGACCAAGACCATTAGGACGGCAGGACGGAGGTCACCGCGGAGCCCTCGACAGCGTCACCACCAGAGCCTTTGGCAGGCGAAGACCACCTTTTGTCAGGATAACTTGACTAGTTGTCCCCTTCGAATTGGGCGTTGTGGGATCCCTTCCCACCTAATATTTGGGAAGAGGACCCGGGCCTCTATAAATAGGACTAGCCACCACCATAGGAAGCATCTCATCTTGGACTGGATCTACTCCATCAAGGCCACCATACAAGCTCACCGAGCTCAAGAACACCTCTCCTCAGGAGGCTGTTCATCCCTTGTACTGTTCATCATCAGCCTACGAGGCAATCCACCACACCACACTGGAGTAGGGTATTACACCATAACGGTGGCCCGAACCAGTATAAATCCTCATGTCTCTTGTTCTTTGGGTTCGTCGAGTTAAGCCTTGAGATCATTGCAAGAGCGAGCTAGAGAGAGAGAGAGATCTTCGTGCGCACCCAAGTGTTCGAACCTCAAGGGTTTGCCGGAACCCAGAATCCGACATAGTCCTTTCGATAACTAAGAGTGTCGAACCCAACGAGGAGTAGAAGGAAATGACAACCGGTTTTCAGAAAGGTATTTTCTACAGGCACTGAAATTATCGGTAACAGATAGTTTTGTGATAAGATAATTCGTAACGAGTAACAAGTAATAAGTGTAACAAAGGTGCAGCAAGGTGGCCCAATCCTTCTTATAGCAAAGGATAAGCCTGGGTGAACTCTTATATAAAGCAAAGCGCTCCCAAGGACACATGGGAATTGATGTGGAGCATCCTTCCATCATCCCCATGGACTCTACACCATCACATCAAGCACCACGTGGACCCATGACAAGAGCTAGAGCACATGCAATGGAAACCGAGGTGAACTCCTTCCTACTTGATATGCATATGGACACAAATGGAACATGGTTGCTACCTCGCCAAAATACTATATGCCTCATTAGGTACGAAGAGGAACACCCCCAAGCAGCTCAGGAGCATCACCAAGGAGTAGGAGGACCACCCCAAGGCCACGTGGAGCATGACAGAGCACTACAGCAACAGCACTGGAAGTGCTAGGCGACCTCGTGCGCACGGGCCCCCGAGACCCCATGCCCACGGGCTAGTCAGAGAGTGTACTGTGCCCACGGGACCCCCGTGCGCACGGGCCCAACTGACCCCATGCGCAAGGACTCACCAGGATGGACGGCTGTGATCTCCTGTTTGAGCCCCTCCTCATCCACTTCGACCCCAAGCCTATATATTTCATACCTAGGGTTATGTTTAGGGTTAGCAAAGACATAGATGATAATTTGAGAGCTTTGCTCCTTCTACCACCTCCATTGGAGATCAAGGCCTGTTTGGAGAGGATCCCGTAGGGATTTCAAGACCTCCTCTTGGGGAAGACTACCACCATCAAGACCTCATCTCCTAGGAGTGGGAAGAACTCTACCATTGTATCTTTCCTTTGATTGTGTTTGTGAACTTGTGGATCTTGTGTTGCTACTCTAGTGGATGTGTAATTGGGTATTGTTGGAGTGAATTCCTCTTTGTGTTTCTTGGTGTTCATCCCATTTCCCCCTCCAAGTGTGAAAATATCCATCTTAGGGTTCCACCCTACAACATCATGGTATCGTGAGCAAGGTTGATTCACATCTTGGAGTCCCTACCCTCCACTTTCTAGCTTGATTTTGTTGTTTTTCGTCCTAATACGAAAATCCACACCAAAAATAGCCCCAAAATTTTTCTTGCAATTTGTTGATCTTCTGAGATTTGGTTGATTTGATCCACGAATTTGGTGTTTGGCAAGTGGATCCGAAGCTTTTGGCCTGAAAATTTAAAATACCCACGGATCCAAAGCTTTTTCTCCGCTTCCAGAGGACCCCGTGCACACGCGCCATCAGGACCCTGTGCGCACGGCACCCCATGCACACGAGCCTCACTTACCCCGTGCGCACAGACCATCCAGAGCACTTCGGCCAGTTTTCTGTTTTGCACCATTTTGACACCCCACCATCACTTGTGTTCTTCTGCAATATTTCTCGTTGTTGTTTGAGTTTTGGGTTGCAATTTCTCTCGTGTCCTAATGTGTTTCGGCTACTTTGGCGCGATTTGTCACTGTCATCACCGCCACTCAACCATCGACTCGCACTCCACATCGGCAACTCCATCTTCATACCTACCGTAAGCAAGGACGGTAACCTCGACGACACTGTTGCATTACCCTTGCCATTACCTTGATAGCTTCGAGCCTCTTTGGCGTAGCTTACCCATCGAGACTATCTTGTTGAGAATTGCCGGGCCATGCCTTTAGTGCACCATTAGTGTTACGTCTCTCCCGTGCATATACTACTTGTTACCTCACATTGTGGCTCGCATATCAAGCATTGTGGCATAGTCAAAAAAGAAAAAAGATAGAGAAAAAGCTTTTAAGCAAAAGAAAAAGAAGGAAGAGAAGCAAGAGCTTGTAAGCAATAGCATTGTTCTACTTTGTCTAGTCCATCATCTTGGTTCATACACACATAACATACATGGGATAGTGAGATGACCTGTTTCTCTATTAGGCTAGTGCACTAGCGTATCTAGCCCATTAGAGCAATCGAGCTAGCACCTCTCTAGTATCCATACAACAAGAGCATTTTCCGTGGTTCCACCTCCTAGAGCTCACACCTTGGTTGAGCGGATCCCATTTATCTTCCGTGTGTGTATTCCTAGTGATATCCTTGGGTTTGATCTATTTGTCTTACTTGCTATTTCTGCATCTTTTCAAATTTTTCAATATCTTGATTAAAATTTGCTTGAATTATTTGTGCCACTTCCTAACTGAGCTCCTCCATAAGCCTTTTACTTGTAGGTGTGAGAAACAATACCCGGTACCAATTCTACTATTATGGCACCACGTGGAATCGTACTTGTTACATCCACAATCTTCTGAAAAGGTAACTTCGGTTTTGTTCTCTCAATTTCCTACTCACCACCACTTCCACATGATGGATAGGCCTTCATCTTTGGCGAACCCGCTCTTCGAGGAGCAAGATGGCAAACACGACTATGTCACCAAGAACCACTTCTTCATCGCGCAACAAGCTCTACATCAAGAGAATGAAGCTTTGGGTGATCGCCTCGAGCACCTCGCCACCGATCTACTACAATCGGAAGCACGACAACGGGACTATTTGGATGCCAAGCTCTCCAAACAAATGGATGAATTCTGCAACATGATAGCGAGCCACACGTCTTCCTCAACCTCTTAACGGCGCCACTCAAGTCGCCACTCATCGTCCTATTCTTCTTCCGACGCAAGTCCCCCTCTACACGACGACATTCGAGACTGCCAAGCGCAAGAAAATCCGTTCCACGGAAATGGCTTACAAGACCGAGTTCGAGCACGTGAGCAGGCGCGACGCCAAGAACAAGAAGCCATGGATCAAGAACAACTACCACCACATCGTTCACGTCAAGCATCTCAAGATGGCAATGCAATCCGGCAAGAGCAACAAAGCCGTGAAGCTCAAGCTCAAGCGGCTCAAGGCGCACTTCGAGAGTCCACTCGAGCCGTTGCACAACGCAACCGTCAAGTACGTGAGCAAGAAGAAGCCCTTCGTCAAGAACGACAAGAAGAAGCCGCTCGACGTGAAGAACAATAAGAAAGGTGAAATGGGGAACATATGCCTCGGCACCCTCCTCGGCAACTGGATTGAGTGATCCAAGACCCCCCTCCACGCCAAGAGCGACACCAAGCGGATGTAGTTCTTGAAGATCCTCCTCCATGCCAAGAGCGACATCAACATCATCACTATGATGAAGAACTCCGCTATGGCAAGCACAAGTTCACCATGCCCAAGTTCTCCCGAAGCAATGACCCCGAGGAATACCTCTCATGGGCATTGAAAGTCGACAAAATATTCCGTCTTCACAACTACGACAAGGAAAAGAAGATCGCCATGGCATCCCTCGAGTTTCAAGACTACATCCTCATTTGGTGGTAGCAGGTCATCAAGCGACATCGCCAGAAGGATGAGCCACCCATCACGACTTGGAAACAAATGAAGGATGTCATGCGAGCTCGTTTCGTGCCTACGTATTACACACGAGATCTCTTCAAGAAGTTGCAACTCCTAAAGCAAGGCACGAAGACGGTGGAAGAATACCATCAAGAAATGGAGATTGCCATGATACAAGCCAATGTCAAAGAAGATGATGAGCAAACAATGGCATGCTTCTTGAATGGCCTCAACCACCAAATACGGAAGATTGCCGATTTCCAACCCTACTCAAACCTTCTTGAGCTAGTTCATCAAGCGACCAAGGCGGAACGACAAGTACAAGAAGACTTCAAATATGCCAAGTACTCATCCAAGACCTATGGCTCATACACTCAAGCTACCTCTACTATGACTTCGACACCTCCTACCTCGACTAGAGCATCACCAAGTACCGGTGACAAGTCAAGTCCCAAGCAAGCGACGCCTTCCTCAACTCGTCCTTCGGCAAGCAACTACAAGAACAAGACCTCTTCGGCACCACCGGACGATCCCGTCAAGATAAGTTCTATCAAGTGCTTCACATGTGGTGGTCGTGGACACAAGTCTTTCCAATGCATCAACAAGCGAACCATTATAGCAAATGATGATGGCACGTACGACTCAATCAGTGAAGATGAAATGGAAGCTCTCGAGCACGTCGCCATGCACCGCCAAGTGAATGAAGAAAAAGATGCTCAAGTCTATTGTGACAATGATTCAAGTCCCGCTCTCGTGGTCTCCAAGGTCTTGACGCTTCAACATCAACAAGACGAAGACCAAATGTCTCTTATCTTCCACACCAAGGCTGGCATCAACGAACGCTCCATCAAAGTCATCATCGACAGAGGAAGTTGCCATAACTTGGCAAGTGAAGAGCTATGTTCCAAGATGCACTTGGTCAAGAAGAAACACCCTCACCCCTACAAGGTCCAATGGCTAAGCGACTCCGGCACAATTCAATTGGAGCACACCATGGGGGGGGGGGGGGGGGTGCACGTTTCTTTCAAGATCGGTGCCTACGAGGACACCATTGAGTGTGACGTGGTTCCTATGTCTGTGTGCCATCTTCTCTTGGGAAGACCTTGGCAATTCGACCGCAGCGTCATCCACAACGGGATAACAAACCACTATAGCTTCAAGATGAAGGGAATGAAGTATGTAGTGGAGAGACTAGTGAGAGAGTGAACCACCACGAAGAGAGTGAGCTCCACAAGCCCAAATTGAGTGACTCTTCCCCAAGGGAGAAAAAGATAGTTGTCCTAGCCACAAATAGAGAGATGAGAGAAGTGTGTGAGAACCCATTGTGTGTCATCCACTATGTCCTAGTGTGCAAAGATGAGGTGGCAAAGACTAGCACTCCTAATCCTCTTCCTCTAGTGTTGTCTAATTTGTTGCAGGAATTCTTGGATGTCTTCCCCAATGAGCTACCTCCCGGTCTTTCCCCTCTACGTGGCATCGACCTCATCCTCGATGCACCTCTTCCTAACAAGGCTCCATACCGCGTCAACCCCGAAGAAACTGAAGAAATACAAAGGCAAGTCCAACATCTCATAGACCATGGACATGTGCGTGAAAGTTTGAGTCCTTATACTGTACCGGTCATTCTTGTGCCAAAAAGAGACAGTAGCTTTCGCATGTGTTCTGATTGTAGACCCATCAATGCTATCACCATTCTCTATAGACATCCCATTCCAGGCCTTGATGGTATGTTAGATGAGCTTAGCGGTGCCACTATTTTCTCAAAAATTGATCTTAAAAGTGGTTACTATCGAATCCGCATACAAGAAGGTGATGAATGGAAAACCGCTTTCAAAACAAAATTCGGCTTGTATGAGTGGTTAGTTATGCCTATGGGTTTATCCGAGGCACCCGTGTCGTTGGAAACCATGGCCACCTATGTGACCAAGGGTCCCTTGCTGGTTCGGCGGTGGGAAGGCACATTGCACAAAGAGCAGAGGAGCATGGAGCAGCATGGCAGAGATCACACGGGCAGTTTTTACCCAGGTTCGGGCCGCCGTGAGGCGTAAAACCCTACTCTTGCTTTGGTGGATTGATGGTGGAAAAATGGTGGTGAGCGCAGCGCACTTGCTCGGCAGGGTTGCCTCGGGGCGAGAGAAGCTACGCGCGTATGAGTGTGTGAGGCGGTGGATTAGCCAACCAAACGACCAACCCCCTCTATAGTTGCCTTGGGCCTCCTTTTATAGACAAAGGGGTCAGCACATTGGCAAATCAGTCATTATGCACTGATTAGATAGCAAACAGTGCTATCATACCTAACTCTGCAGGCCGACAGGTCGCATTAAATGCACCGCTTAACGTCACATCTCAGCTTGCCCGGCAGGCACTGCCGGGTTGTTTGGCAGCTTTGCGCCTGCTTGTTTGACACATCGCAGGACGGGTGTCATTTGGAGGTTTTTCCTGTAGGAAGTGGCTGCCATGTGGCGAATAGTAGCCACTTAGTCACTTTGGAGCTTGACACCGGGCATCGATCGACGACGTGCATCGTGATGAGGTGGTGCGGTGAGGTGGTTCTGCCTCCGTGCCCCGGCAGGCCTGCCGGGATGGCCCGAAGGTTTTCTCCCGGGGGTAACCCCATCCTTGCCAGGCTTGCCTGCCCGGTAAGGGAGGTCTCTTCCTTAGCAGTATCTTGCATCTC
Source organism: Thinopyrum obtusiflorum (assembly GCA_036873465.1). Taxonomy (NCBI): domain Eukaryota; kingdom Viridiplantae; phylum Streptophyta; class Magnoliopsida; order Poales; family Poaceae; genus Thinopyrum; species Thinopyrum obtusiflorum. The sequence continues at coordinate 10,066 of JAAAWM010010024.1, forward strand.
TGGCTAGTCTTGATCCTCTTGTGCTGCATGTTGGTCCTCCGAAGAACTGGTTCCTTGTGCTTTGATCTGACCTTGGTGTTGCAACCTTGCTCTTGTTCCCCGACATAAGCCCCCAGGCCTGAGCCATACGTGTCGTGCGGCAGGTTGGGTTAGGTCCCAAACAGTGCACGGACACATGGCAGGAGAAGGCTGAGCACGGCGGTTCACCATGATGACCAGTAAATCCAACGTCCACTTCAGGAAATTACTATGAGTTGTGGGGTCATGGGATTGTTGTAGTTACGGTAAAACAATAACTTTCTGAAGCATCGCACCCCTGCTCCACGCCCGCTCCACGCCCTTTTCCCCTTAAGATAGGAAAACGCAGAGCGGCACGGTTCACTTGTCGCCTGCCCTGCCGTCCCATCATCTTCCTCCGCAAGCCAAAACAACTCTCCCCCGCGCTCTGCCACTCCCCCACCCAATTCCTTTCCTCATTCGCATCGGTGTCCGAGGAGATGGGGAGGAAAACTGCGGCAAAGGGGAAGCAGATAGCTGCGGCGAAGGAGGTGGTCGCCGAGGGAAGCAAGAGGGTGACTGAGCTGAACACGAAACGGAGGGGAGACATTGTCTTCTTCCCGTCGAATCTGTACGGCCCCGTTCTGCAAGCCAAGTATGGGTACCTGTGGGGGAGGGAAGTCCCGAAAGCGCACGATGCTCCCAAAGTTCTGGCAGAGGGGAAATAGGATCCGCCCAATGCATATCGATTCTTCTGCGCATACTTCATCTGCGGCCTCTGCTCCCCTTTTTCTAAATTCTTTGAGGCGATGATGATGATTTACGAGTTCCATCTCCTTGATTTTACGCCAAGTGCAATGGCGACCATGGCCATATTCACCCATTTGTGTGAGAATTTTGTTGGAGTTGCCCCCAATGTCGATTTGTTCAGGCATTACTTTGTCCCGCGGGTGGAGAACAAGGCTCACTGCTCTAGGAACATCAGCTGGATGCCACAGGTGGCGAAGAAGTCCTGGGATTATATCTCTGGTCTGCAGCGTGAGAGGTGGGAAGAGTGGAGAGGAGACTGGCGCTGGATTCAGGACGAGAAAGCTCCGGTGTTCCGTGAAGCGCGGACAATATGTGTCGAGTGTGGCAAGGAATGGAGCGCATTCGGCCTCACCGACGATAGGCTTCAGCCAGCAATAAACAGGATCAACCGCTTGAAGACTGCTGGGCTAACCATCGAGCACGTGGGGGCCGACTTTCTTCTCTGTCGTATCGCTCCACTGCAGAAGAGGGACAGGCCTTCTTGGTTGTATGGTGATGCTGGGGACAGGATGAGATTACTCCCAGGTTTGGCCCATAACTTATCTGTTTATGGCCACGCCTGGTTATGCGACCAGCTGTTTGGCCGCCTCGAGTTGTTCAAGCTCCCGGCAAACATCATCCCTCTGAAAGTCAATTCTGCCTGAGACCAGATCTTGAAGTGGATGCCGGACTGTAATGCCCATGGGGTGGCAGGTGATTGGCGGCTGCCCTCTCTCGATGAAGAACTCAAGTGGTCCAGTGCTCTGGTGGAGAGGGTCGCCAGGGTCGAGCCCAAGATGTACAAACGCACCTCCTCCGTGGAGGTAGCATTTATCAGGAGGAGAATTGAGGAGGACAAGGCTGCCCGAATTGTTGTGATGGCAGGGGCCGCGAAGGCCGGGATGAGAAAAGGAGAAGCCGAGGGCGAACGTTCCTCTCAAGGTGGCGCCGAAGCATAGGCCACGAAAGGGGTTGCCGGGGAAGATCTTGCCGGGAATGACCCTGCCGGGAACAAGGCTTCCGGGCTTGAGGCTCTAGCCAACGCGGTAGGAGAGTTCCAAGAGGAGGACGAGGCCGGTGAGGTAGCGGAGCCTGAGGCAGAGTGGCTCGTGGCTGGATCTCAATCCCCCGAGCCGATTTTGGATCAGCGGCCCCGCAGGCGTGATGCTAACCGAGGAGCGGTGGCCCCGAGTTCTGCGCCTGCCGCCAAGAGGGTGAAGAAGACCACTACCAGGAATGCCAAGACAGAAGTGACGCCCCGCCAGTCTCCTCGCCTTGCCAGGATCAAAGCTTCCCCCACCAAGCAATTGGCGGACGTGGAAGTTGATTCCAGCTCTCATTCCGGCTCGAGCTCTTCGTAGAGCTCGTCCTCGTCGGAGCCCCCAGTGCCCCAGCAGGGCTTAGAGCTACTGGAGAGCTCTGCCCCTCCACCCCAGAAGAGAGGCAGGACGCCCTCGCCTCCCATGGAGTTCAATTTGAACTCCATGCTCATTGATGAGTAGTAAGAAAGATTCCCTTTCTTGTAAATAGCTAGCAAACAGCGCTATCATACCTAACTCTGTAGGCTGACAGGGTGCACTAAATGCACTGCTTAACGTCACATCTCAGCTTGCCCAGCAGGCACTGCCAGGCTGTTTTGCTATCTTCGCACCTGCTTGTTCGACACATCGCAGGACGGGTGTCATTTGGAGGTTTTTCCTGTAGGAAGTGGCTGCCAAGTGGCGAATAGTAGCCACTTGGTCACTGGGGGGGGGGGGGGGGGGGGGGGGGGGGGGGGGGGGGGGGGGGGGGGGGGGGGGGGGGGGGGGGGGGGGGGGGGGGGGGGGGGGGGGGGGGGGGGGGGGGGGGGGGGGGGGGGGGGGGGGGGGGGGGGGGGGGGGGGGGGGGGGGGGGGGGGGGGGGGGGGGGGGGGGGGGGGGGGGGGGGGGGGGGGGGGGGGGGGGGGGGGGGGGGGGGGGGGGGGGGGGGGGGGGGGGGGGGGGGGGGGGGGGGGGGGGGGGGGGGGGGGGGGGGGGGGGGGGGGGGGGGGGGGGGGGGGGGGGGGGGGGGGGGGGGGGGGGGGGGGGGGGGGGGGGGGGGGGGGGGGGGGGGGGGGGGGGGGGGGGGGGGGGGGGGGGGGGGGGGGGGGGGGGGGGGGGGGGGGGGGGGGGGGGGGGGGGGGGGGGGGGGGGGGGGGGGGGGGGGGGGGGGGGGGGGGGGGGGGGGGGGGGGGGGGGGGGGGGGGGGGGGGGGGGGGGGGGGGGGGGGGGGGGGGGGGGGGGGGGGGGGGGGGGGGGGGGGGGGGGGGGGGGGGGGGGGGGGGGGGGGGGGGGGGGGGGGGGGGGGGGGGGGGGGGGGGGGGGGGGGGGGGGGGGGGGGGGGGGGGGGGGGGGGGGGGGGGGGGGGGGGGGGGGGGGGGGGGGGGGGGGGGGGGGGGGGGGGGGGGGGGGGGGGGGGGGGGGGGGGGGGGGGGGGGGGGGGGGGGGGGGGGGGGGGGGGGGGGGGGGGGGGGGGGGGGGGGGGGGGGGGGGGGGGGGGGGGGGGGGGGGGGGGGGGGGGGGGGGGGGGGGGGGGGGGGGGGGGGGGGGGGGGGGGGGGGGGGGGGGGGGGGGGGGGGGGGGGGGGGGGGGGGGGGGGGGGGGGGGGGGGGGGGGGGGGGGGGGGGGGGGGGGGGGGGGGGGGGGGGGGGGGGGGGGGGGGGGGGGGGGGGGGGGGGGGGGGGGGGGGGGGGGGGGGGGGGGGGGGGGGGGGGGGGGGGGGGGGGGGGGGGGGGGGGGGGGGGGGGGGGGGGGGGGGGGGGGGGGGGGGGGGGGGGGGGGGGGGGGGGGGGGGGGGGGGGGGGGGGGGGGGGGGGGGGGGGGGGGGGGGGGGGGGGGGGGGGGGGGGGGGGGGGGGGGGGGGGGGGGGGGGGGGGGGGGGGGGGGGGGGGGGGGGGGGGGGGGGGGGGGGGGGGGGGGGGGGGGGGGGGGGGGGGGGGGGGGGGGGGGGGGGGGGGGGGGGGGGGGGGGGGGGGGGGGGGGGGGGGGGGGGGGGGGGGGGGGGGGGGGGGGGGGGGGGGGGGGGGGGGGGGGGGGGGGGGGGGGGGGGGGGGGGGGGGGGGGGGGGGGGGGGGGGGGGGGGGGGGGGGGGGGGGGGGGGGGGGGGGGGGGGGGGGGGGGGGGGGGGGGGGGGGGGGGGGGGGGGGGGGGGGGGGGGGGGGGGGGGGGGGGGGGGGGGGGGGGGGGGGGGGGGGGGGGGGGGGGGGGGGGGGGGGGGGGGGGGGGGGGGGGGGGGGGGGGGGGGGGGGTTTGGAGATTGACACCGCATCGATCGAAGACATGCGCGTGATGAGGTGGTGCGGTGAGGTGGTTCTGCCTCCGCGTGCCCCGGCAGGCCTACCGGGATGGCCCGAAGGCTTGCTCCCGGGGGTAACCCCATCCTTGCGAGGCTCGCCTGCCAGCAAGGGAGGTCACTTCCTTAGCAGTATCTTGCATCTTGGGCTTGTCTTGATCCTCTTGTACTGCATGTTGGTCCTTCGAAGAACTGGTTCCTTGTGCTTCGATCTGACCTTGGTGCTGCAACCTTGCTCTCGTGCCTGTTGGCTTCATCGTCCGTGCACGAGTCAGGGGGAAATATACACCCCTGTTTATGTTCCCCGACAACCCGGTACCTTCATGCGCGTTATGCATTATGTGCTTCGCCCTTACATTGGCGTGTTTGTTGTGGTCTACTTTGACGACATTCTTGTGTTTAGCAAATCCCTCAAGGAACTTGTAGATCATCTTAGGGTCGTTTTGCAAACACTTAGAAAAGAGCGTCTCTATGCCAATATGGAGAAGAATACACTTTTGGTGTTGACAAGATAGTTTTCTTGGGCTTTGTTGTGTCTTCCAAGGGAGTTCATGTAGATGAGTCTAAAATTTAATCAATTAAAACATGGCGCCAGCCCACTAATTTGCAACAAGTGCGTAGTTTCCTTGGTCTAGTGGGTTTTTATCGTCGCTTTGTGAAAGACTTTAGCACTATTGCCGTACCGTTGCATGCTTTGAGTAAGAAAAATGCACTCTTTGTTTGGGTACCAAGTCAATCTACCGCATTTGATGAGCTCAAATCTTTGCTTACACATGCCCCAATTCTTGCTTTACCCGATTTCACAAAAACTTTTGAGGTTCATTGTGATGCTAGCGGTAATGGGATTGGTGGAGTTTTGACGCAAGAAAAGAGACCCATTGCATATTTTAGTGAAAAACTTTCCGGTGCTCAACTTAACTATCCTATATATGACAAAGAATTGTATGCTTTAGTACGAGTATTGCATGTTTGGGAGCATTATCTTCGCCCACATGAATTTTTCATACATACCGATCATGGGACACTAAAGTACCTTAAAGGTCAAACTAAGTTGAATAAACGGCATGCTAAATGGAGTGAATTTATTGAGTCTTTTCCTTATGTGATCAAGTACATTAAGGGCAAATAAAATGTTGTGGCGGATGCTCTTTCCGGCATATGCATGCTTGTTACTCAACTTGAGTTAAATGTTATTGGCTTTGAGGATATTAAAGATCTTTATGCGAATGATCCTTCCTTTGCACTTCCTTATGCAAAATGTCTTAATCACACTTGTTGGGAGAACTTTTATATCAAGGATGGCTACCTTATGCATGCTAACAAACATTGTATCCCCGAGTCTTCTTTTCATTTGTTGCTTTTGCAAGAGGCTCACGGAGGTGGACTCATGGGACATTTCGGGCGCGACAAGACCTTCACCACACTCTCCTTCAAGTACTTTTTGCCAAAGATGTTCCACGACGTGACACGCTTCACCAACAAATGGTCTACATGCCGCAAAGCTAAGTCCAAAGCCCAATCTCATGGTTTACATATTCCACTTCCAATTCCATATCACCCATGGGAAGATATTAGTATGGATTTTGTGATTGGTTTGCCTAGAACTGGCAATAGAAAGGATTCCATTTTTGCTGTTGTGGACCGATTCTCAAAACTGGCACATTTCATACCATGCAACAAGATAGAAGATGCTTCACATTTTGCTAATCTTTTTTATAGGGAAATCTTGAAGTCGCATGGAGTACCAAGGACCATTGTGTCGGACCGGGACGTCAAGTTTTTAAGCTACTTTTGGAAGACCATTTGCGCCAAGCTCGGCATCAAGCTTCTTTTCTCCACATCCTATCATCCCCAAACCGATGGCCAAACGGAAGTCACCAACCAGACGCTATCTACTCTACTACGCGTGTTGATCAAGAAGAACATCAAGGAGTGGGAGGAGTGCTTACCCATCACCGAGTACGCCTACAATCAAGCTCGACACACTACTACCGGCAAGTCCCCCTTCGAGGTTGTCTACGTCTTCAACCCATTGTCCCCATTGGACATTCTACCTCTTCCGCTCCAAGAACGCGCAAATATGGATGCAAGTGCAATGGAAAGCTTTCTCAAGAAGATGCATGAAGATACAAGGGCAACAATCGAGCGTCAAGTACATCGCATCACCACCAAGCTCAACATCAACAAGACCCCCATGGTGTTCCAACCGGGAGATCTCGTATGGCTACATCTTCACAGGAGTGCTTCCCCAACGAGCGCAAGTCCAAGCTACTCCCACGAGCCGACGGACCCTTCAAGGTGCTAGCACGCTACAATGACAATGCCTACAAGATCGACATCCCACGCGAAAAGTACAACATAAGCAGCATCTTTAATGTCAAAGACTTGGCCAAGTACCATGGTGATGAAGATCACGATTCGTGGACGGATCTCTCCCAAGGGGGGAGATGATGTGGAGCATCCTTCCATCATCCCCATGGACACTACACCATCACATCAAGCACCACATGGACCCATGACAAGAGCTAGAGCACGTGCAATGGAAACCGAGGTGAACTCCTTCCTACTTGATATGCATATTGACACAAATGGAACTTGGTTGCTACCTCACCAAAACACGCTATGCCTCATTAGCTACGAAGAGGAACACCCCCAAGCAGCTCAGGAGCATCACCAAGGAGTAGGAGGACCACCCCAAGGCCACGCGGAGCAAGACGAAGCACTACAGCAGCAGCACTGGAAGTCCCAGGCGACCCCGTGCGCACGGGCCCCCGTGACCCCATGCCCACGGGCTACTCACAGAGTTGGCGCTGTAGCACCCCATGCGCACGGGCATGTACCATGCCCACGGGACCCCCGTGCTCACAGTCCCAATTGACCCCGTGCGCACGGGCTCTCCAGGATGGACGGCTGTGATATCCTGTTTGGGCCCCTCCTCATCCACTTCGACCCCAAGCCTATATATTCTGTACCTAGGGTTATGTTTCGGGTTAGAAAAGACATAGATGAAAATTTGAGAGCTTTGCTCCTTCTACCACCTCCATTGGAGATCAAGGCCTCTTTGGAGAGGATCCCCTAGGGATTTCAAGACCACCTCTTGGAGAAGACTACCACCATCAATACCTCATCTCCTAGGAGTGGGAAGAACTCTACAATTGTATCTTTCCTTTGATTGTGTTTGTGAACTTGTGGATCTTGTGTTGCTACTCTAGTGGATGTGTAATTAGGTATTGTTGGAGTGAATTCCTCTTTGTGTTTCTTGGTGTTCATCTCTTTTCCCCCTCCATGTGTGAAAAGATCCATCTTAGGGTTCCACCCTACAACAGGAATTATTGTCAAGCTAGTTCTCATCATGCTCATATGATTCGCGTTAATTACTTTGATAATTTGATATGTGGGTGGACTGGTGCTTGGGTGCTGTCCTTACTTGGATAAGCCTCCCACTTATGATTAACCCCTCTCGCAAGCATCCGCAACTACTAAAGAAGAATTAAGATAAATCTAACCATAGCGTGAAGCATGTGGATCCAAATCAGCCTGTTACGAAGCAATGCATAAACTAGGCTTTAAGCTTCTGTTACTCTGGCAACCCATCATCTACTTATTACTTCACAATGCCTTCGCCTAGGTCCAAATAATGGTGAAGTGTCATGTAGTCAACATTCACGTAACACCACTAGAGGAAACACAACATACATCTCATCAAAATATCGAACGAATACCAAATTCACATGATTACCTATAACAAGACTTCTCCCATGTCCTTAGGAACAAACATAACTACTCACAAAGCATGTTCATGTGCAAGATCAGAGGAGTAATAAATATCATTAAGGATCTGTACATATGATCTTCCACCAAATAAACTAACTAGCATGAACTACAAGGAGTAATCAACACTACTAGCAACCCGCAGGTACCAATCTGAGGGTTTGGGAGAAATATTGAATACAAGAGATGAACTAGGGTTTGAGAGGAGATGGTGCTGGTGAAGATGTTGATGAAGATTTACCCTCCCTCAATGACAGGATCGTTGGTGATGACGATGGCTTCGATTTCCCCCTCCCGGAGGGAAGTTTCTCCAGCAGAATAGCTCCGCCGGAGCCTTAGATTGCTTCTGCCCAGGTTCTGCCTTGAGACAGTGGCGCTTCATCCCGAAAGCTTCCTTCTGATTTTTTTCTAGGTCAAAACCCTCCATATAGCAGAAGATGGGCACCTGGGACTACTAGGGGGCCCACAAGCTCAGGGGGCGCGCCCTGGGGGTGGGGCGCGCCCTTGGGGTAAGGCGCGCCCCTAGGCTTGTGGCCACCTAGTGGGTCCCCTGTTGTTGTTTCTTCACCCAATATTTTTTATATATTCCAAAATAATTATTCGTGAAGTTTCAGGAGATTTGGAGTTGTGCAGAATAGGTATCTCAGATTTGCTCCTTTCTGATCTAGAATTCCAGCTGTCGGCATTCTCCCTCTTCATGTAGATCTTGTAATATAAGAGAGAAAAGGCATAGGTATTGTACCATAATGTGAAATAACAGTCCATAATGCAATAAATACCAACATAAAAGCATCATGCAAAATGGACGTGTCAACTCCCCCAAGCTTAGACCTCGCATGTCCTCAAGCGAAAGCTGAAATCCATAATCATGTCCACATGCTTAGAGATAGAGGTGTCGATAAAAATAAAATACGGACATGAGGGCATCATGATCATCTTTAGAACAGCAACATATTGTCATATAATGTCTTATGATAAAGTGATAATTCATTCACAAGGTAAAGTATGAATCAAAACTTCATTGAAAACTAACAAACTATGATTTCAGTCATTGGAGCAATTGCAATTTATCATAATATCGGTATGAGTCAATGTAAGAGCATTTATTTAGCAAGTCCACATACTCACCCATCTTTTAGTCTTTCATAATTGCCAACCCTCACGCGATACTTATGAGATCAAAGTTTCAATCAGACACGCAGAAAGATAGGGGCTTGTAGTTTCGCCTCCCAACCTTTTACCTGATGTGTAATGTCAACAAGAATAGTTTATAATCACCTACATCCGAGTGGATATGTATGTGTGGATCTTTTCCCAACACATAGTTCTTGCCAAAAAGAAAAAATGTAAAAAGGAAGGGTGCAGATCACCATGATTCTTATATAAAGGTAGAATGTAAAAATAAAAGATACGCTCTTCGCAGAGGGAAGCAGAGGTTGGCATGCGCTTTTATGGTTGGATGCACGAAATCATAATGCAAAATAACGTCACTTTATATTTGCCGCTTGTGATAAAGGAACTTTATTATGCAGTCTTTCACTTTTATTTCTTCCATATCACAAGTTCGTTTAAACCTTATTTTCCTCACACCAAAAGATCATACACATTTAGAGAGCAATTTTTATTGCTTGCACCGATGACAACTTACTTGAAGGATCTTACTCAATCCATAGGTAGATATAGTGGACTCTCATGGCAAACCTGGTTTTATGATTTTCAGATGCACAAGTAGTATCTCTACTTGGTCAAAAAGATTTGGCTAGCATGGGATGAGAAGCAAGCTCAACATTTTGGAGGATCCATGACATTATAGCTTCAATTTAGATATAAGGGAACATAACACATTATGTTGTCTTCCTTGTCCAACATCAACTTATTAGCATAAAATATTTTAATGAGTGCTCACAATCATAAAATATTTCCAAGATAATATATTTATATGCGAGGATTCTGTTTCTTTATTACTTCCTATTAATTGCAACAATGACCAATACTATGTTTATCAACTCTCAACAAATTTTATTCCTCATACTCCTTATATGCGAAGTCATCACTCTCCATAAGATTATTATATAATCCTTTATTTATTTTATTCTTTTTTCTTTTCTTTCTTTTCCAAGATCAAGGAAAGAAATCAAAGCCCTCAACTCAAAACTAATCTTTATTATATAACTCTCAAACTCGATTACAAAGATGGATCATAAAGAAAAAACTCAAAGACTAGATCGTACTAAAACTTTTATTCTACTAAATCAAGATATAACCAAAAGGATTGAACTAAGATAAACAGTAAAGATAAAGATGTGATGGTGATACGATACCGGGGCACCTCCCCCAAGCTTGGCACAAGCCAAGGGGAGTGCCCATACCCATGTGTACTCAAGTCTCCTTCTTCGGGGTGGTGGTGATGAAGTTGATGATGTATCTGTCAGCTTCAATAAGGTAACCTTCAGATCTTGCAGTTCTTGTAGCACACATTGGAGTATACTTGCATTCTTCTGAATTTCCTCCAAAAGATGCTTATTTTTAGGCCATCAAGAACCTTTCCCTGCATTACTATCACTTGGACGGGATATATCCTAGTCGGAGGGTATATGTGCACAAGGAGTATTCTCCACTCCGTAGTTATGAAACAAATTATGAAAGTTGTTCCGATCTAACCTGTGTAAGAGCCTCCTAGGGGGAAACCCTTCTTGTATCTCTTGGCCTTCATGGTTTCTTCTAGTCCCTATTGGTCGATCGGGATACGCAATAGTGGAGATGCTGGCCAGAGTGCCTCTCTCCAAAGCCGGAGGGTGAACCTCAAGCAAATCTCCTTCCAGTACTAGGGAAAACCTTATACATAGAGGATTATCAATAGAGCTCGTTAAATGAGGTGCTACTGCTAATTAATAGTAGTGCATGGTCACCAAGGGCGCTACTGCTATCTACATCACAGTAGCCCGGCCCCAGGAAAAGGCGCTACTACTATAATTGCCACACTATTGCCGACAGGCTAGGTATAGTAGTAGCGCGCTTCCAAAACACGCGCTACTGCTAAGTAGGTAGTAGTAGCACGTTTTCTACGGAGAGCGCTACTACTAAATTTGAACCCTACCACATGGTGGGCCCAACATAGTAGTAGCGCTTTGTTGCAGGAGCGTGCTACTACGACGTTTTTAGCAGCAGTGCGGTTTCCCAACCCTCACTGCTGTTAATGTGTAGTAGCCACCTTTTCCTACCCCTACCCCTCCCCCATCCTCTCATCCTTTCACTTTCCCCTAGCTCCCACCTCCTCTCTCCCTCACTTTGCTTCTTCCGCACTACTTCTCCCCCCATTACTCTCTTTCTTCTACCTCTCTTTCTCTCTCTTTAATGCTCCTAGCTAACTACACCACCTCCATTAATGCAACTCCTTTCTCTTTTCCTCCCCCTCCACTAGTTAGAGTCATCTCCTTCCCCATCTAGCTAGGTAGATATACCCATTTAATGAAGTGACCTATGTACATCCCTAACTAGATCTAGCCATGTCAAGAAGTAAGCTTTGTCCACTTTTGATCATTCCCTATGTGTGTGGCGACACCGATCGACATCATCATCACCGTGCTCGATCTCGAGATAGGTGATTAAAACTTTATGCTTTTGCAAGAATGGAAATATGTGTATGTGTGCGATATGACATAATCGAGTGATATGATGGAAATTGTGTGTGGCATGAGTTGCCTATGTTTTGCCGAAATGTCAATTTATTTCCGTTTCGGCGAATTTTGGGCAAACTCTCTATGTCCTATTTTTAGGGACGGTCATGCCAAATTTTTCTATGACTTTGATGCATGCATGCATTTTTATAATCAATTTGTTTATTATTACCGGGTAATCATTCATGATGGTCAGTGGAACGATGGTGGACAGGTGGTTGCGATCGGCGGTGCAGGACATGAATGAAAATAACCGGACAGAGATTTTATGTCCGTGTCAAACATGCAAAGGAGTTTGGCTCGCCCTTTGTGAGGATGGTCGCTTGATGGCGCACCTGCTCATGACTGGTTTCATGGATGGCTATACTCGGTGGATAATTGAAGATGATGATGATGAGGAGGAGGACGCCGACGGGGCAGCCAATGATGACGCCGGGCAAGACGAAGATATGATCGATAATGGCGGCGGAGAAGGGGCTGGAGATGGCGGTGGGGAAGAGGCCGGACATGGCGGCAGAGAAGAGGTCGGACATGGCGGTGGAGAAAACATGGACTACACGCCGCAGACTTCGTCGCTACTAAGTTCAATCGTGCGGGGCCCTCATGTTCGAGACCTGCTTCGCAAGGAGACGAGTACTGACCGAGCTACTTCTAGAGAGGATGCCAAGCTGGAGCAACTCGTGGTAGACTCGAACACTCCATTGTATGATGGTTGCGATCCCGAGGTGACCCGCTCGAGTTTCATACTCAAACTTCTGAAGACGAAGGCTAAAACAAATGGACCGACACTAGCCTCGATGAGCTTCTCAAGTACCTAAAGGATGTTCTTCCCGTGAGGAATCTATGTCCTATTAGTGTGGATGAGGCCAAGAAGATCGTGTGCCCTCTTGATCTGGTGCACATTAGATACCTTGCATGCATCAAAGACTGCATCTTTTATCAGAAGGAGCACACGGAAAAAACCAGTTGCCTGGTGTGCAATGCTTCTCTATACAAGAAGTCTGGAAAGAAATCTCTCTAGAAAGTTGTATTGTACCTACCGATCACTCCTCGTCCGCAACGTTATTTTGTAGATCCCAAGGAAGAAAAGCTCATGTGTTGGCACGCTGAGAGGAAAAATCCCGACGATGGAGATGATCCGAAGCTAGGACACCTCGTGGATGCAAGCCAGTGGAGAGCGTTCAATGGCGAATGTCGATATTTCTCATGTGATGAAAGGAACACCATGCTTGGCGCCTGTACCGATCGCATGAATCCGCTTGGCAACTAGAACACCAAGCATAGCACATGGCCCGAGTTTGTATGGATGTACAAGCTTGCCCCTAGTTGTGCATGAAGTCGAAGTACATACAAGAAACAACCAAGAAATAATATTAATATTTATATGGGGCTACTTCAAGAGGAGTTAGACACGTTATGGAAACCACCGGACAAGACATGGGATGCCAACAAAGGCGAGTATTTCTATATGAGAGCCACGCTCATCACGAAGGTGCATGACTATCTTGGTTAGGGATACGTCCCAGGCCAGTTGTGCCACGAATATCATGGATGCACGTGGTGCATGGCTGATACAACGTTTCAGCAGCTAACGTCAATGAAAGATGGCGGGTCTGGGAAAATTGTGTACATGGGGCATTGAAGATGGCTCGAGAAGGATGACCCATGGAGAAACTATGGAGATCTATTCGATGATCAGGCTGAGCATCGAGGACCTCCATGTAAGCGAAGCGGCGCAAAAATTGATGAGCTGTTGAAAAACTGGGAACAGTGCCCCGCGTCGGGAAAGATGATGAAAAAGGCGCCGGAGTAGCTGTTGAAGGTATGGAAGACGAGGTCTGTTTTCTGGGACTTGGAGTACTCGCACAAACTCGACATGCCTCACTGCCTTGATCAAATGCATATCTGTAAGAATGTCCTTGAGAGATTGCTTGCGACACTGATGAACATGCCAAAAAAGACAAAGGATGGGCCGAAGGCAAGAAGAGACTTGCAAGATTTGAAAATCAGGGCAGATCTGCACTTGCTGCCCCATAAAAAGTCAGAGGAGACAGAGACGCAGACGGAGGCGCGGGAGAAGAAGGGAAAAAGTGAAGGAAGAGGATTATTGCCCCCCTTCTTGCTTACCCTTAGGTCTGGCTGAAATCGATCAATTCTTCAAGTGCCTTACCAGAATCGAAGTTAGTTTCGGTTACTGTGGGAAGATAAGCAGATTTCTAGACACGAAGAAGAAAAGGTTCAGTGGGATGAAGTCCCACGACTGTCATGTGATGATGACGCAGATACTACCTGTTTCCCTTAGAGGGACAATGGACAAGCATGTCCGTGACACACTTATTGGTCTCTGCAACTTTTTTGACGTCATCCCTCGAAAGTCGATCAGTGCCGAGCAGCTCCGAAAGCTACAGGAAGAGATCGTTGTGATACTAAATGAGCTTGAGATGTACCTCCCGCCCGCATTCTTTGACGTCATGCTGCATCTATGTGTCCACATTGTGGACAACATAATAGACATGGGGCCGTCATTGCTGCACAACATGATGCCGTTTGAGAGGATGAATGGGGTCATCAAAGGATTCGTTCGTAACATGCCCCATCTGGATGGAAGCATCGTCCAGGGCTATCTAACACAAGAGTGCATATTCTTTTGTGAGAATTATCTATATGGTGGAGACCGGCCTGGTGTTGGTTTTCCCGTTAAGAAGCACCTTGGGAGGCTTGAAGGAGAAGGTCACTCCACCGGTCACAGGGAACTGCATGTGAGTTACTCAGATTGACGTGACGAATTTGACATAGAAAACTTAGTAGTGCTACATCACCTAGACATAGAAAACTTAGTAGTGCTACTCAATTTGACAGGGAACTGAATGGGGTCATGACACTGCACAAAGAAACCATCACAAAGAAGTATCTTGACCAGGGACTATGTAGGATGAACGCTGAAGTTACTAGAGAGCACAACTCCACTTTCCCGCATTGCATCAAAGATCATATTCTTGCTAATCCCCCAGAAGAGGGCTCTAAGGACGATTGCTCATAGATGCCTTAGCACATGGCCCCGCGGCCAACCTCACGACCTATCATGCATACGATATCAACGGATACACATTCTACACGGAGGCCAAAGATATGAATAGTGATTTTTAGGACTCAGAGGTGACGATGGAATGCATGACCGGCGACAACGCCGCACCTGAGAGATTCTATGGAAGGGTCGATGTCGGTGCGAACGACACCTATGGGATCACAAGAATCCCTACTACGATTGGCGGGGCACGGGGTTGTGAGAAGAGCAGGTCTAACAGAAAGCACACGGATCATTTACCCAGGTTCGGGCCGCGAGGATGCGTAATACCCTAGTCCTGCTTTGGTGGATGTATTGAGTGTTCTTGCATTCTTGAGCTAGCTACGGGGTGTAACTTGCCCAAAAGAGCCGAATCCCTCTCTAGTACGCCATGGGCCTCCTTTTATAGTCGAAAGGGGCTGCCACAGTGGCACACAGGAGGCAGAAAGGTCTACAGTGATGCGAGCATATCGCCCGTGTTACAGGACAAGACGCATTTAATGCATCGCTTAGGTGTCCCTTAGCTTTATCAGGGACGGGGGCGAGGCCCATCCCGTCCGTCACCGCCTCGCCTTGCTTTGACACGTGCCCTGGCCAGCGATGCATGTGGTGCCATGTAGGCAGGCAGGCAGCCAAGGTGGCGCGGTGGTGGAGCCTTCACGAAGATCTGCATGCCACCACGCAGGTGCTCGCTGAGTTGGCTCGGAAGCCACCCGTCGCCACGCAGGTGCCTGCCCAGCTGGTTGAGCTAGCAGCTGCTTGGGGACGGCGGTGGAGTCTTGGTCGACGCAGGCCTGGCTGTGGCCCCGCTGATGTCCTCGGCAAGGGCCTTGCCGGGAGCCCGGCAAGGGTCTTGCCGTGGCGTTGCAGTCGTCCCCGGCAAGGCGCTTGCCGGGGGTCTTGTGGATTCCCTCGGCTGGGATCCCGCCGAGGGTCGCCATCTTCTGGTACTCATCTGATCTCACATGTTTATGATCTTGACAAAGATCTGCATGCCACCACAGAGGTGCCTCCCAAGCCTTGGTCCCAACGTAGTCGTTGACGGCGCTTTGGAAATCTTGGGCTCGAGGGTGGCTCACTCCGCTGGTGTGGGGCGAGCTGCCCCGGCAAGGCTCTTGCCGGGGCTGCTGAGGCTGCCCCGGCAAGGGTCTTGCCGGTGGAACCTGCTTCGCCCCTCTTCTCTTTGGGTTCTTGGTTTTGGTGTTGTCTTGTTTGTCTTGGGCTTCGGCTTCTCTCCGGCTTCCCTCTTCTGCCCTGCTAGGTGTGGCCGTGGCGCGCGGCTCTGACTGCCCATGCACAAGTAAAGGGGTCAAAAGGAGAGCCCCTACTTTTGTACACCGACAGGAGCCCCCGGGCCTGGGCTAGACATAAGCGTGACGCGTCGTTGGGCCAGGCCCAGAATGGTGCGCGGGTAGGTGGGCAGATTTTTACCGCAGTAACTGTTTTGTCTGCTCCGCTTCCCCACGACCCGTGTTGAACGCGCGACGTGGAGGGGCGTGCGTGACATGGGGGTCATGCGCGATGCGGTTCCCGCACGCATGCATCACATCGCAGTTAATGGGAAAGGAGGCAGCCCACGCCTTCCCCGTAAAAAGGGAAAACCGCGGGCGCGCTGCTCACTTTACCCCCCTTCCTGTGTCTTCTCCAATCTCAGAGCCGCCGCCCCCTTCTCCTTCCTTCCCAAGCTTTCGCCTTTGCTCGCCGTTGTTGCATCTTTGTTGTACTCCGTCCCTCGCCCCTTGCAGTCGCAATGGCCCCCAAATCCACCAAGGGCAAGGGAGTGGCCAAGGACGCCGGAGCGACGGAGCCGCCGGAGAGTGCGTTGGCGGCACAGCGGACGCAGCTCGCCTACTTCCCCTCGACGGTCGATGTGTTCGAGCTCCGGGACTGCTTCAAGCCCCTGTGGGGGTGCAAGACGGGGGGAGAGACGACGGGGCATCCAGCCACGCGCGTCATCCCCGCCAATTGCGCCGAGGCTGCCCCAAATCGGTATCCATTCTTCGTTGATGGGGGGGGGGGGGGGGGGGGGGGGGGGGGGGGGGGGGGGGGGGGGGGGGGGGGGGGGGGGGGGGGGGGGGGGGGGGGGGGGGGGGGGGGGGGGGGGGGGGGGGGGGGGGGGGGGGGGGGGGGGGGGGGGGGGGGGGGGGGGGGGGGGGGGGGGGGGGGGGGGGGGGGGGGGGGGGGGGGGGGGGGGGGGGGGGGGGGGGGGGGGGGGGGGGGGGGGGGGGGGGGGGGGGGGGGGGGGGGGGGGGGGGGGGGGGGGGGGGGGGGGGGGGGGGGGGGGGGGGGGGGGGGGGGGGGGGGGGGGGGGGGGGGGGGGGGGGGGGGGGGGGGGGGGGGGGGGGGGGGGGGGGGGGGGGGGGGGGGGGGGGGGGGGGGGGGGGGGGGGGGGGGGGGGGGGGGGGGGGGGGGGGGGGGGGGGGGGGGGGGGGGGGGGGGGGGGGGGGGGGGGGGGGGGGGGGGGGGGGGGGGGGGGGGGGGGGGGGGGGGGGGGGGGGGGGGGGGGGGGGGGGGGGGGGGGGGGGGGGGGGGGGGGGGGGGGGGGGGGGGGGGGGGGGGGGGGGGGGGGGGGGGGGGGGGGGGGGGGGGGGGGGGGGGGGGGGGGGGGGGGGGGGGGGGGGGGGGGGGGGGGGGGGGGGGGGGGGGGGGGGGGGGGGGGGGGGGGGGGGGGGGGGGGGGGGGGGGGGGGGGGGGGGGGGGGGGGGGGGGGGGGGGGGGGGGGGGGGGGGGGGGGGGGGGGTGTTCAAGCTGCCGACGGGGGTAGTCCCGTTGTGCAATAACTCGCGCCGGTCCGATATCATTGCCATGATGCCGGACTGCAACACGCATGGCCCCGACCTGAGCTGGAAGGAGCCGGAGGACGCCGAGGTGCAGCAGTTCTTTGACACTCTGCACGAGGGGTACGTCAACGCCGACGCCGAGCGGCTGCTTGTCCAGGACACCACCCAGGCGGAGCTGGACTACATCGCCACCAGGGCGAGGGAGGCACTGCTTGCCAGGGAGGCCGGCAGCGCCGGCGGTGTGGAGGACAAGGCCGCGACGGCCGCAGAGGAGGAGGAGCTCGCCCGGTGGGCGGCGGCCACCGGGGGAGCCAGCAGCGCCGGCACCGAGGCTCCTCTGGTTGAAGATGTGACCGGCGAGTCATCGTCGGAGGAGGCCGAGACCGCAGGCCCGACGTCAGCTTTGGGGAGAGGGCGAGTCCTGCGGCGGGCCAGTTCCGGCGAGCCGGTCTGGCCCGGCAGGGTTGCACGGCCACAGCTGACCTTGGAGGGGTCCGGGCGCCACACGAGGGCCGCGGCGGCAAAGAAGCCGGCGAAGGCCGCGGTGAAGAAGAAGACAGCCGCCCCTTCTTCGTCCACGCGTGTCCAGACACCACCTCCTTCTCCTCCTCCAGCGGGTGTTGATACGGAGGTTACTTTCGATTATGGATCCCTCAGCCCGAGGAGGAAGAGGAAAACAGCAGAGGAGGAGGCGGACGACGAGTAAGTATCTGGTTCTTTTTCGTTATCTCTGCCTCCTCAATCTGTGTTGCTCGTTTTGACTTGTCTTCATCTTTGAAGGGACGTGGAGACGCTGGCCCAGAGAGTGAAGAGGGCCAAGGTCTCGGCGGGTGGCCAGCCCCCAGTTGGTACTTCGGGGGCGCCACTGGTGGTGTTGAGCAGCCCGGACAGCAGCCCCCGGCATAGCCCCCAGCGTAAGTTCATCACTCATCCCCCGTCGGGGGGGGGGGGGGGGGGGGGGGGGGGGGGGGGGGGGGGGGGGGGGGGGGGGGGGGGGGGGGGGGGGGGGGGGGGGGGGGGGGGGGGGGGGGGGGGGGGGGGGGGGGGGGGGGGGGGGGGGGGGGGGGGGGGGGGGGGGGGGGGGGGGGGGGGGGGGGGGGGGGGGGGGGGGGGGGGGGGGGGGGGGGGGGGGGGGGGGGGGGGGGGGGGGGGGGGGGGGGGGGGGGGGGGGGGGGGGGGGGGGGGGGGGGGGGGGGGGGGGGGGGGGGGGGGGGGGGGGGGGGGGGGGGGGGGGGGGGGGGGGGGGGGGGGGGGGGGGGGGGGGGGGGGGGGGGGGGGGGGGGGGGGGGGGGGGGGGGGGGGGGGGGGGGGGGGGGGGGGGGGGGGGGGGGGGGGGGGGGGGGGGGGGGGGGGGGGGGGGGGGGGGGGGGGGGGGGGGGGGGGGGGGGGGGGGGGGGGGGGGGGGGGGGGGGGGGGGGGGGGGGGGGGGGGGGGGGGGGGGGGGGGGGGGGGGGGGGGGGGGGGGGGGGGGGGGGGGGGGGGGGGGGGGGGGGGGGGGGGGGGGGGGGGGGGGGGGGGGGGGGGGGGGGGGGGGGGGGGGGGGGGGGGGGGGGGGGGGGGGGGGGGGGGGGGGGGGGGGGGGGGGGGGGGGGGGGGGGGGGGGGGGGGGGGGGGGGGGGGGGGGGGGGGGGGGGGGGGGGGGGGGGGGGGGGGGGGGGGGGGGGGGGGGGGGGGGGGGGGGGGGGGGGGGGGGGGGGGGGGGGGGGGGGGGGGGGGGGGGGGGGGGGGGGGGGGGGGGGGGGGGGGGGGGGGGGGGGGGGGGGGGGGGGGGGGGGGGGGGGGGGGGGGGGGGGGGGGGGGGGGGGGGGGGGGGGGGGGGGGGGGGGGGGGGGGGGGGGGGGGGGGGGGGGGGGGGGGGGGGGGGGGGGGGGGGGGGGGGGGGGGGGGGGGGGGGGGGGGGGGGGGGGGGGGGGGGGGGGGGGGGGGGGGGGGGGGGGGGGGGGGGGGGGGGGGGGGGGGGGGGGGGGGGGGGGGGGGGGGGGGGGGGGGGGGGGGGGGGGGGGGGGGGGGGGGGGGGGGGGGGGGGGGGGGGGGGGGGGGGGGGGGGGGGGGGGGGGGGGGGGGGGGGGGGGGGGGGGGGGGGGGGGGGGGGGGGGGGGGGGGGGGGGGGGGGGGGGGGGGGGGGGGGGGGGGGGGGGGGGGGGGGGGGGGGGGGGGGGGGGGGGGGGGGGGGGGGGGGGGGGGGGGGGGGGGGGGGGGGGGGGGGGGGGGGGGGGGGGGGGGGGGGGGGGGGGGGGGGGGGGGGGGGGGGGGGGGGGGGGGGGGGGGGGGGGGGGGGGGGGGGGGGGGGGGGGGGGGGGGGGGGGGGGGGGGGGGGGGGGGGGGGGGGGGGGGGGGGGGGGGGGGGGGGGGGGGGGGGGGGGGGGGGGGGGGGGGGGGGGGGGGGGGGGGGGGGGGGGGGGGGGGGGGGGGGGGGGGGGGGGGGGGGGGGGGGGGGGGGGGGGGGGGGGGGGGGGGGGGGGGGGGGGGGGGGGGGGGGGGGGGGGGGGGGGGGGGGGGGGGGGGGGGGGGGGGGGGGGGGGGGGGGGGGGGGGGGGGGGGGGGGGGGGGGGGGGGGGGGGGGGGGGGGGGGGGGGGGGGGGGGGGGGGGGGGGGGGGGGGGGGGGGGGGGGGGGGGGGGGGGGGGGGGGGGGGGGGGGGGGGGGGGGGGGGGGGGGGGGGGGGGGGGGGGGGGGGGGGGGGGGGGGGGGGGGGGGGGGGGGGGGGGGGGGGGGGGGGGGGGGGGGGGGGGGGGGGGGGGGGGGGGGGGGGGGGGGGGGGGGGGGGGGGGGGGGGGGGGGGGGGGGGGGGGGGGGGGGGGGGGGGGGGGGGGGGGGGGGGGGGGGGGGGGGGGGGGGGGGGGGGGGGGGGGGGGGGGGGGGGGGGGGGGGGGGGGGGGGGGGGGGGGGGGGGGGGGGGGGGGGGGGGGGGGGGGGGGGGGGGGGGGGGGGGGGGGGGGGGGGGGGGGGGGGGGGGGGGGGGGGGGGGGGGGGGGGGGGGGGGGGGGGGGGGGGGGGGGGGGGGGGGGGGGGGGGGGGGGGGGGGGGGGGGGGGGGGGGGGGGGGGGGGGGGGGGGGGGGGGGGGGGGGGGGGGGGGGGGGGGGGGGGGGGGGGGGGGGGGGGGGGGGGGGGGGGGGGGGGGGGGGGGGGGGGGGGGGGGGGGGGGGGGGGGGGGGGGGGGGGGGGGGGGGGGGGGGGGGGGGGGGGGGGGGGGGGGGGGGGGGGGGGGGGGGGGGGGGGGGGGGGGGGGGGGGGGGGGGGGGGGGGGGGGGGGGGGGGGGGGGGGGGGGGGGGGGGGGGGGGGGGGGGGGGGGGGGGGGGGGGGGGGGGGGGGGGGGGGGGGGGGGGGGGGGGGGGGGGGGGGGGGGGGGGGGGGGGGGGGGGGGGGGGGGGGGGGGGGGGGGGGGGGGGGGGGGGGGGGGGGGGGGGGGGGGGGGGGGGGGGGGGGGGGGGGGGGGGGGGGGGGGGGGGGGGGGGGGGGGGGGGGGGGGGGGGGGGGGGGGGGGGGGGGGGGGGGGGGGGGGGGGGGGGGGGGGGGGGGGGGGGGGGGGGGGGGGGGGGGGGGGGGGGGGGGGGGGGGGGGGGGGGGGGGGGGGGGGGGGGGGGGGGGGGGGGGGGGGGGGGGGGGGGGGGGGGGGGGGGGGGGGGGGGGGGGGGGGGGGGGGGGGGGGGGGGGGGGGGGGGGGGGGGGGGGGGGGGGGGGGGGGGGGGGGGGGGGGGGGGGGGGGGGGGGGGGGGGGGGGGGGGGGGGGGGGGGGGGGGGGGGGGGGGGGGGGGGGGGGGGGGGGGGGGGGGGGGGGGGGGGGGGGGGGGGGGGGGGGGGGGGGGGGGGGGGGGGGGGGGGGGGGGGGGGGGGGGGGGGGGGGGGGGGGGGGGGGGGGGGGGGGGGGGGGGGGGGGGGGGGGGGGGGGGGGGGGGGGGGGGGGGGGGGGGGGGGGGGGGGGGGGGGGGGGGGGGGGGGGGGGGGGGGGGGGGGGGGGGGGGGGGGGGGGGGGGGGGGGGGGGGGGGGGGGGGGGGGGGGGGGGGGGGGGGGGGGGGGGGGGGGGGGGGGGGGGGGGGGGGGGGGGGGGGGGGGGGGGGGGGGGGGGGGGGGGGGGGGGGGGGGGGGGGGGGGGGGGGGGGGGGGGGGGGGGGGGGGGGGGGGGGGGGGGGGGGGGGGGGGGGGGGGGGGGGGGGGGGGGGGGGGGGGGGGGGGGGGGGGGGGGGGGGGGGGGGGGGGGGGGGGGGGGGGGGGGGGGGTTGCCGGGGCGCAGGGTTGCGAGAAGAGCAGGATTAGTAATCAGCACAAGGATCGTTTACCCAGGTTCGGGCCGCGAGGATGCGTAAAACCCTAGTTCTGCTTTGGTGGGTGTATTTCAGAGAGTTCTTGAGCTCTCGAACTAGCTATGGTGGGGTGCGCGGTCCCAAGGAGCCGAATCCTTCTCCAGTATGCCATGGGCCTCCTTTTATAGTCGAAAGGGGCTGCCACAGTGGCATACAGGAGGTGGAAAGGCGTACAGTATTGCGAGCTTATCGCTCGTATTACAGGACAAGACGCATTTAATGCGCTGCTGAGGTGTCCCCTAGCTTTATCGGGGACGGGGGCGAGGCCCGTCCCGTCCATCGCCGCTCCTCCTCGCTTCGACACGCGCCCCGGCCAGTGATGCATGCGGCGCCATGTAGGCAGGCAGGCAGCTGAGGTGGCGCGGTGGTGGAGCCTCTACGAAGATCTGCATGCTGCCATGCAGGCGCTTGACGAGTTGGCCCGGGAGCTGCATGTTGCCACGCAGGTGCCTGCTCAGCTGGTTGAGCTGGCAGCTGCATGCGAACGGCGGTGGAAACTTGGTTGGTGCGGGCCTGGCAGTGGCCCTGCTGGCGTCCTCGGTGAGGGCCTTGCCGGGTGGCCCGGCAAGGGTCTTGCCGTGGCGCGCTGTCGTCCCCGGCAAGGACCTTGCCGGGGATCTAGTGGCCTTCCTCGGCAAGGATCTTGCCGAGGGTCGTCGTCTTCTAATCCTCATCTGATCTTGAGTGTTCCTTGTCTTCACAAAGATCTGCATGCCACCACAGAGGTGCCTCCCGAGCCCTGGCCCAACGTGGTTGATGGTGTGGGCTCAAGGGTGGCTCGCTCTGTTGGTGTTTGGGCGTGCTGCCCCGGCAAGGGCCTTGCCGGGGCTGCTGAGGCCGTCCCCGGCAAGGGTCTTGCCGGGGGAAGCTGCTCCGCCCCTCTGCTTCTTTGCGTCCTTGGTCTTGGCGTTGCTCTAGCTGCCTCGGGCTTCGGTTTTACCTTGGTTCACCTCCCCTGCT
>JAAAWM010010025.1:0-32720 GCA_036873465.1 Thinopyrum obtusiflorum
TATTAGCCATAGATTCATCAAAATAAGCAAACAACACACGAAAAACAGAATCTATCAAAAACAGAACAGTCTGTAGTAATCTATAACTAACGCAAACTTCTGGAACTCCAAAAATTCAGCCAAAATAGGAAGACCTAGACAATTTGTTTATTGATCAGCAGAAATTAGAATCAATATTTTATCACGTTCTGGTGAATTTTAACAATTGTTTTCGTGAACATAAAGTTTCTGGAATTTTCAGCAAGATCAAATAACTATCATCCAAGAAGATCCTATAGGTTAAACTTGGCACAAACACTAATAAAAAAAAAAACACATCTAACCAGAGGCTAGATCAAATATTTATTCCTAAATAGAAGCAAAAAACAAAAAACTAAAAATAAAATTGGGTTGCCTCCCAACAAGCGCTATTGTTTAACGCCCCTAGCTAGGCATAAAAGCAAGGATAGATCTAGGTATTGCCATCTTTGGCTTTCAATTTTTTAGCGGAATCATGCTCGAATCCGGGAGGTTCTTTACGTTTCCCTTCATATTAGGAAATTTTTAGATCTAAAGAATCCAACCGCTTATTGCAAAGAGTAATCAACATATTCATGCGGTGAAGATTTCCACTAACAACCTTTAGAGGTTCAAGAGATTTTTGTAAAATTTTCGTTACTTCGCAAATTTTCTCAAAAACTTGCGTTTCTTCCTGGGTATGATGAGGCCCCTTTTGTTGAGGTAGTGTTCCCACTATACCTTCTATAACTTCATGCGCAATACTGGGATCAATTTCAATAAAATTGCCTTTGGCAACGCAATCCAAGAGTTGTCTATGAGACATATTCAGTCCAACATAAAAATTGCGAAGCACAATTTTAAGGTTCACTTCAAAGGTACAATTACGATAAGATTCCATCATTCTAAACCAAGCATCTTTTAAGTTTTCTCCTTGTCTTTGTTTGAAGTGAAAAACTTCAAACTCAGGGGACAACAGAGTAGATAAGGGACTAGCCATAACGACAAAGCAAGCGGGAAAGCGGATGAGGATCCATAGATCTTAGGTTCTCTATTTAGTAATAAATAAACAACTATTCCAACCATACGAGCAAACAAGAAACGGGAAAAGGAGGCAAATAGGGAAAGAGAAGGAGGACGGAGAGAGAGGGTGAATAAAACGGCAAGGGTGAAGTGGGGGAGAGGAAAACGAGAGGCAAATGGCAAATAATGCAATGCAGGAGATAAGGGTTTGTGATGGGTACTTGGTGTGTTGACTTTTGCGTAGACCTCCCCGGCAACGGCACTAGAAATCCATCTTGCTACCTCTTGAGCACTTGTGTTGGTTTTCCCTTGAAGAGGAAAGGGTGGTGCAGCAAAGTAGCGTAAGTATTTCCCTCCGTTTTTGAGAACCAAGGTATCAATCCAGTAGGAGGCTACGCGTGAGTCCCTCGCACCTACACAAAACAAATAAATCCTCGCAACCAACGCGATAAGGGGTTGCCAATCCCTACATGGTCACTTGCGAGAGTGAGATCTGATAGATATGATAAGATAATATTTTTGGTATTTTTATGATAAAGATGCAAAGTAAAATAAAAGGCAATGAAAATAACTAAGTGTCGGAAGATTAATATGATGAAGATAGACCCAGGGGCCATAGGTTTCACTAGTGGCTTCTCTCAAGAGCATAAGTATTTTATGGTGGGTGAACAAATTACTGTTGAGCAATTGACAGAATCGAGCATAGTTATGAGAATATCTAGGTATGATCATGTATATAGGCATCACGTCCGAGACAAGTAGACCGACTCCTGCCTGCATCTACTACTATTACTCCACACATCGACTGCTATCCAGCATGCATCTAGAGTATTAAGTTCAAGAGAACGGAGTAACGCTTTAAGCAAGATGACATGATGTAGAGGGATAAACTCATGCAATATGATGAAAACCCCATCTTGTTATCCTCGATGGCAACAATAAAATACGTGACTTGCTGCCCCTACTGTCACTGGGAAAGGGGGGGGGGGGGGGGGGGGGGCCTCTGTCAAGATTATGGAGTTGAACCAAGGAGTTTGTACGGGCAAGGAGATTGCCTACTTCATGAAGATCTACCCTAGTGAGGCAAGTCCTTCGTGGGCGATGGCCATGGTGCGATAGACAAGGTTGCTTCTTCGTGGACCCTTCGTGGGTGGAGCCCTCCGTGGGCTCGCGCAACCGTTACCCTTCATGGGTTGAAGTCTCCATCAACATTGATGTACGATAGCACCACCTATCGGAACCACGCCAAAAATATCCATGTCTCCAATTGCGTTCGCACACTCGAATCCCATCCCTTTACTTTCTTGCAAGTTGCATGCTTTACTTTCCGCTGCTCATATACTCTTGCCATG
Source organism: Thinopyrum obtusiflorum (assembly GCA_036873465.1). NCBI lineage: Eukaryota > Viridiplantae > Streptophyta > Magnoliopsida > Poales > Poaceae > Thinopyrum > Thinopyrum obtusiflorum. Next base: position 2,373 of record JAAAWM010010025.1, read on the forward strand.
CTTGCTTGAAATGTATTGTGAATGTTTAAACTTGTGCTAAAACTCCGCCTTAACTTAAAGAAATTAAAAGCTGCTACTTTTCTTTGTTGAGGGTCTAATCACCCCCTCTAGACACCTCTTCTCGATCCTACAATTGCTATCAGAGCATTGGTCTCCATTGCTTTGGTTTAATCACCATTGGAGGAAGATGGATGAGTCTACGTTGGGGAGTCTTAGACGTAGAGTACCTATACTTGATGGAGCATTCTTTCATGAGTGGAAAATGAGATCCTTGAGATTTCCAATGAATATCACTTGAACAAGTACATTACTAGCCCTTGTGCACCCCTTGTTGATCCTTTGCATCCTACCCCTGATGAGTCTATTGACATGATCCGCAACCTTAGAACTGTCAATGTTATTACTAGAGGTTTGCCTAGAAATTTGTTTGGTTGCTTGCCTACTCTTGGTTGTGCTTACACTATATAGAGATTTCTTGAGATAATCGTAGTTATAGGATTTTCAAGAGTCAAAATTTCAAAACAAGCGCATAAGGGGGGGGGGGGGGGGGGGGGGGATGAAGATCTTTATCGGTCGAACCTTATGACAACATACGTAATTCCCTTTGTCCATCGGTATGTTACTTGCCCGAGATTCGGTCGTCAGTATCTTCATACCTAGTTCAATCTCGTTACTGGTAAGTCTCTTTACTCGTTCCGTAATACATCATCTCGTAACTAACTCCTTAGTCACTTTGCTTGCAAGTTTCTTGTGATGTGTATTGCCGAGAGGGCCCAGAGATACCTCTCCGATACACGGAGTGACAAATCCTAATCTCGATCTATGCCAACTCAACAAAACACCTTCGGAGATACCTGTAGAGCATCTTTATGATCACCCAGTTATGTTGTGATGTTTGATAGCACACAAGGTATTCCTCTGGTATCTGGGAGTTGCATAATATCATAGTCGAAGGAATATGTATTTGACATTAAGAAAGCAATAGCAATAAACTGAACGATCATATGCTAAGCTAACGGATGGGTCTTGTCCATCACATCATTCTACTAATGATGTGATCCCGTTATCAAATGACAACACATGTCCATGGTTAGGAAAGGGGGGGGGGGGGGGGGGGGGGGGGGGGGGGGGGGGGGGGGGGGGGGGGGGGGGGGGGGGGGGGGGGGGGGGGGGGGGGGGGGGGGGGGGGGGGGGGGGGGGGGGGGGGGGGGGGGGGGGGGGGGGGGGGGGGGGGGGGGGGGGGGGGGGGGGGGGGGGGGGGGGGGGGGGGGGGGGGGGGGGGGGGGGGGGGGGGGGGGGGGGGGGGGGGGGGGGGGGGGGGGGGGGGGGGGGGGGGGGGGGGGGGGGGGGGGGGGGGGGGGGGGGGGGGGGGGGGGGGGGGGGGGGGGGGGGGGGGGGGGGGGGGGGGGGGGGGGGGGGGGGGGGGGGGGGGGGGGGGGGGGGGGGGGGGGGGGGGGGGGGGGGGGGGGGGGGGGGGGGGGGGGGGGGGGGGGGGGGGGGGGGGGGGGGGGGGGGGGGGGGGGGGGGGGGGGGGGGGGGGGGGGGGGGGGGGGGGGGGGGGGGGGGGGGGGGGGGGGGGGGGGGGGGGGGGGGGGGGGGGGGGGGGGGGGGGGGGGGGGGGGGGGGGGGGGGGGGGGGGGGGGGGGGATGCATGTTGGATAGTGGTCGATGTGTGGAGTAATAGTAGTAGATGCAGAATCGTTTCGGTCTACTTGTCGCGGACGTGATGCCTATATACATGATCTTGCCTAGATATTCTCATAACTTTGCACTTTTCTATCAATTGCTCGACAGTAATTTGTTCACCCACCGTAATATTTATGCTATCTTGAGAGAAGCCACTAGTGAAACCTATGGCCCCCGGGTCTATTTTCCATCATATTAATCTTCCGTCAACTAGCTATTTCTGTCGCCGTTTATTTTGCAATCTTTAACTTTTCAATCTATACAACAAAAATACCAAAAATATTTATCTTATTATCTCTATCAGATCTCACTTTTGCAAGTGGCCGTGAAGGGATTGACAACCCCTTTATCGTGTTGGTTGCAAGGTTCTTATTTGTTTGTGCAGGTACAAGGGATTTGCGTGTAGCCTCCTACTGGATTGATACCTTGGTTCTCAAAAACGGAGGGAAATACTTACGCTACTTTGCTGCATCACCCTTTCCTCTTCAAGGGAAAACCAACGCAGTGCTCAAGAGATAGCACTTAGCATAATGATTGTTTAGTTTTATTGCTATTGCGTTCTTCAGGACTTATACATGTTCCTCTGACTATGAGATTATGCAACTCCCGAATATCGAAGGAACACCTTGTGTGCTATCAAACGTCACAACGTAACTGGGTGATTATAAAGATGCTCTACAGGTGTCTCCGATGGTGTTTGTTGAGTTGGCATAGATCGAGATTAGGATTTGTCACTCCGTGTATCGGAGAGGTATCTCTGGGCCCTCTTGGTAATGCACATCACTATAAGCCTTGCAAGCATTGTAACTAATGAGTTAGTTGCAGGATGATGTATTACAGAAAGAGTAAAGAGACTTGCCGGTAACGATATTGAACTAGGTATGATGATACCGACGATCGAATCTCGGGCAAGTAACATACCGATGACAAAGGGAACAACGTATGTTGTTATGCGGTTTGACCGATAAAGATCTTCGTAGAAAATGTAGGAGCCAATATGAGTATCCAGGTTCCGCTATTGGTTATTGACCGGAGATGTGTCTCGGTCATGTCTACATAGTTCTCGAACCCGTAGGGTCCGCAGCTTACCTTCGATGATGATTTCTATTATGAGTTATGTGATTTGATGACCGAAGTTTGTTCGGAATCCCGGATGAGATCATGGACATGATGAGGAGTCTTGAAATGGTCGAGAGGTAAAGATCGATATATTGGAAGGTTATGTTCGGACACCGGAATGGTTCCGATGTGTTTCGGGTATTTTCTGGAGTACCGGGAGGTTACCGGAACCCCCCGGGAGAGTAATGGGCCCTAATGGGCTTTAGGGGAAAGGAGAAAAGGGCCTCAAGGGGTGGCCGCGCCCCCGGGGGGGGGGGGGGGGGGGGGGGGGGGGGGGGGGGGGGGGGGGGGGGGGGGGGGGGGGGGGGGGGGGGGGGGGGGGGGGGGGGGGGGGGGGGGGGGGGGGGGGGGGGGGGGGGGGGGGGGGGGGGGGGGGGGGGGGGGGGGGGGGGGGGGGGGGGGGGGGGGGGGGGGGGGGGGGGGGGGGGGGGGGGGGGGGGGGGGGGGGGGGGGGGGGGGGGGGGGGGGGGGGGGGGGGGGGGGGGGGGGGGGGGGGGGGGGGGGGGGGGGGGGGGGGGGGGGGGGGGGGGGGGGGGGGGGGGGGGGGGGGGGGGGGGGGGGGGGGGGGGGGGGGGGGGGGGGGGGGGGGGGGGGGGGGGGGGGGGGGGGGGGGGGGGGGGGGGGGGGGGGGGGGGGGGGGGGGGGGGGGGGGGGGGGGGGGGGGGGGGGGGGGGGGGGGGGGGGGGGGGGGGGGGGGGGGGGGGGGGGGGGGGGGGGGGGGGGGGGGGGGGGGGGGGGGGGGGGGGGGGGGGGGGGGGGGGGGGGGGGGGGGGGGGGGGGGGGGGGGGGGGGGGGGGGGGGGGGGGGGGGGGGGGGGGGGGGGGGGGGGGGGGGGGGGGGGGGGGGGGGGGGGGGGGGGGGGGGGGGGGGGGGGGGGGGGGGGGGGGGGGGGGGGGGGGGGGGGGGGGGGGGGGGGGGGGGGGGGGGGGGGGGGGGGGGGGGGGGGGGGGGGGGGGGGGGGGGGGGGGGGGGGGGGGGGGGGGGGGGGGGGGGGGGGGGGGGGGGGGGGGGGGGGGGGGGGGGGGGGGGGGGGGGGGGGGGGGGGGGGGGGGGGGGGGGGGGGGGGGGGGGGGGGGGGGGGGGGGGGGGGGGGGGGGGGGGGGGGGGGGGGGGGGGGGGGGGGGGGGGGGGGGGGGGGGGGGGGGGGGGGTAACGTATATCACATCATGTCTTGACCATATCAGATCACAACATACCCTGCAAAAACAAGTTAGACGTCCTCTACTTTGTTGTTGCAAGTTTTACGTGGCTGCTACGGGTTTCTAGCAAGAATTGTTCTTACCTACGGCAAAACCACAACGGTGTTTCGTCAAGTTTGCTGTTTTAACCTTCTTCAAGGACCGGCCGCAATCAAATTCGATTCAACTAAAGAAGGAGAAACAGACACCCGCTAGCCACCTTTATGCAAAACTAGTTGCATGTCAGTCGGTGGAACCGGTGTCATGTGCGTGGACATGTAAGGTTGGTCCGGGCCGCTTCATCCCACAATACCGCCGAATCAAAATAAGACATTGGTGGTAAGCAGTATGACTATCACCTCCCACAACTCTTTGTGTTCTACTCATGCATATCATCTACGCATAGACCTGGCTCATGATGCCATTGTTGGTAATTGTTGCATGGAAAACAAAAAAAATCTACGCACACGCAATGATCTATCCATGGAGATGCATAGCAACGAGGGGGAGAGTGTGTCTACGTACCCTCGTGGACCGTAAGCGGAAGCGTTTCACAACGCGGTTGATGTAGTCGAACTTCTTCGCGCTTCAACCGATCAAGTACCGAACACACGGCAACTCCGCATTCTGGGGGGGGGGGGGGGGGGGGGGGGGGGGGGGGGGGGGGGGGGGGGGGGGGGGGGGGGGGGGGGGGGGGGGGGGGGGGGGGGGGGGGGGGGGGGGGGGGGGGGGGGGGGGGGGGGGGGGGGGGGGGGGGGGGGGGGGGGGGGGGGGGGGGGGGGGGGGGGGGGGGGGGGGGGGGGGGGGGGGGGGGGGGGGGGGGGGGGGGGGGGGGGGGGGGGGGGGGGGGGGGGGGGGGGGGGGGGGGGGGGGGGGGGGGGGGGGGGGGGGGGGGGGGGGGGGGGGGGGGGGGGGGGGGGGGGGGGGGGGGGGGGGGGGGGGGGGGGGGGGGGGGGGGGGGGGGGGGGGGGGGGGGGGGGGGGGGGGGGGGGGGGGGGGGGGGGGGGGGGGGGGGGGGGGGGGGGGGGGGGGGGGGGGGGGGGGGGGGGGGGGGGGGGGGGGGGGGGGGGGGGGGGGGGGGGGGGGGGGGGGGGGGGGGGGGCCTCTAGGGCGTATTTCCTTCAGCAGCTCCCTCTTGGAGATCATTCATCTAATCATGGTCAGTGAAAGAGTAATAAATCAAAAAAATGACTATAAGTTATGCAGCAAAGAAAACAAAAAATAACAAAGAAATATCCATATATAATATAATCATAAATTGATCATTATATTTTACAACAAAGGGGAGAGGATGCAAAATAGCTATTATTATGGACCCATAGTCCAAGGAGGACAACTCACACATGGTTATTGGAGAAGTGAGGTTGATGAAAATATAGCTCCGGCTGTGAATTCCCCCTCTCACATAGTACCAGAAAAGACCTCTAGATTGGATCACCTCAAAACACATGGTGGTGGCGGCGAAAAGTTCCTCGGTAAATCTTTCTAGAGGTTTCTCAGATATATCAAGGTGTAGGGTGTGAAAGATGGTGTAAAGGAACCATAGGGGGCGACGTGGCACCACCTCGTGGCCTGAACTTGTCCCACGCTGACTCCCGTGGCTTAAAACTTTGCGACATACTTTTATTTTTATTTTTGGTCCCAAAAAATATCATTTCTATAAGTTCCAAAAACATGTAGGAAACATCAAATGACAATTGTCACTCGACCAATAGATTAGTCCAATAAAACTCTATAAAAAAGGTGCCAAAACTATGTAATAATGGTATAAAGGTATAGCATGAACATAGCAAAGATTATAGATATATTTGAGACGTATCAACATCCCTAGAATTAATCCGTACTCATTATTGAGTAGGTAGATGATACCAAAACAATTTTTTTATTGCGAATGTTAACTCGATATGAACATGATTATCTGATGTAGTAAAGAAACATAGAAATAACTTGCTTTATCTTAGATCCACATACATAGCTGACTAGGATCCATGTGCCCGAGGGTCCCCGGTATGCTATATAAACTAGGGTCTGGGCTTCTTTATAGATAACTGACAATCTGTCAGTACACCCCAATGCAATAAAGCCAAGAGCAGGACGTAGGGTATTATCTCCTTCGTGAGAGACCGAACCTGGGTAAATCATGTGACCTTGTTACCATCGCACCAACTAGCCTAGCTTAGGATGCCCTATTGTGGGATCTATTGGATTTAGCTCTGACAAATAGCAGGAGACAACAGGGCCCTCGCCGCTGGACATGGGGAGGGTGAAGTAGTGTTGGAAGAGAGCCACTGAAGGAATCACCCGAACGAACATCTCGCATAGATGTGCGAAGGCGGAGAGGATCACTACAACGTTGGGGGTGAGGTGGAGGGAGAGAATGTTGTAGCTATCCAGAATAGCCATGAAGAAAGAAGAGATGGAGGGGATAAGGACATCCGTGATGTGGGCCATGAAGTTCACCCTCTCGCCCTCCTACGGGCAAGGGGAAGGTCGCCTAGCGAACCGCTCTCGCGCCCAGCATGCCTGGCGGGACGATCATCTATCGCACCCTGTCCAATGCCTCCAAGTTTTTGTAGCAGGATTTGGGGAGGAGATCTCCCCCAAACCATGGTGGGGGCGGCAAAGTAGGGGAAATTATGCGCGCAAACGGCGAGGCAGTGCTGTCAGCCTTTCATTTCGCCGCCTTAGAGGAAGGCTTTGGTGGAGCCATGGTTACAATAGGGGAGTGAGAAGGAGCCGAGCGAGGAGGCGCACATGAGCAGGAATGGGAGATGAAGGAGGATTGTGGTACGGGGAATTGAAAGGGGGGCTTACCCTTTGTTGTCCCGAAAACCTCCTTTTTTACGGAGGTGGACCAAGGTTCCACGTTGCATGACCCTGAGTCGAGGAGGCGTGTTGCCAGAAGCAGCATCCTCCCGTTGGCCTTGACAGGCTGGTGCAGTGGCTCCACATGAGAACGCCCCCATCAGAGCATGGTTAATAATATAGCCGGATGTTGGCTATATCAAACTCACATGTCATCTATAGTCATTCATACAATAGTGTGGACTATAAGGTTGACCATTACACTAGTACTTTTTTTCTATATTCTCTCTTTCTCTTTCTTCGCATCTATTGTATCTATCTAGGAGTAAGCATGTAGTTAGGCTCTTGCATGAGAGTCCACTCCTCTTACTTTTTAACATCTCTCTCCTTCACATAGGCAAAAATGCCATATAACCGGGCCATAATTCCACTATTGTACTTGCTCTCAGCCTCGTCACAGTCTCCAAGCATTGTGTTTAATTCTTTTAGCGAGATCCCATTTGAATTCTCTATTCGAGAAAGAATCTGCAGAAAATGAATCAAGCATTTCCCTATCGCGATGAGAAATCCTAGCACAAAAGTTTTGAACAGTAATATCTCCCGGCAGCTCATGATTGGGGCATTTGTGTTGGGTTCTACGCTAGGTGCATCGGCTGCAAAATAAAATTTTCCTACGCGCAAAACAACCAGGAACATGCAACGGGAATGGATCATGGATCGTTACCACTAGATGCGCAGTGCCGTGCAGCGGAAGTAGAGTTGGGGCAGCGCGTCCAGAGTCGTGTCCTCCTCGTCAGATCTCCCTCGAACAGTCAGTCGTCAGATCCCATGTACAGGTTCACCAGAGAGGCGCAAGTACCCTATCTCTAATGATATTCACGCGTATAGGAGGAACACCGTGTGGCGGACTGCTAGGTCCGATCACACAGTCTGTGGCAAGTGGAGGTGGCTATTCGCAACACATGCAAAACCTAGTGATGGCACCGAAGCGATCAACTGAATGAGTGTGCCGCACCTCCACTATATATAGGCATCCATCACGGGCTCAACACTTGGGCCTCGCACGGATCCTAAAGCCCAAAGTCTACTCGGTCACGATCCAAGTCCAGCTTGGTTCACATCCGACCAGTGTCCTCAGATCCGACCTCGTAGGTTCCTTCCCTTAAGCGCGTGACCCCTTAAGTTCTCGTTCACCTGGTTGCGAGTCAGATCACATCCGGCTCGGCTAGTCGGTAGCGGCCTTTAGCAAAGCGTGACGACTCCAAGTGTCCGATGAATCTGGTTAGGCGAACCTGCACATCACAACACATGATATATGTTGTCGGGCTCAAGGCGAGCCTGTCACCCTTGTGCTAGCCCGACCTCTTTCTCGTTCCAGTGATGCCAACCACCAACCGGATTATCTAATTATCCTTGTCGCATGGCCATGCTTATCTTGGTCGGATCGCACGAGGGGCCCAAAGTATATCTCTCCTGATCGGAGGGGCAAATCCCATCTTGCTTGACCATCTCTCGCAGCATGGTTCTGGACAAGCCCGAAACCTACCTTCGTAACTACCCAGTCACGGAGTAGCGTTTGGTCGGCCCAAAGCAGGTATGTCACCATCCCGAGTACATGCGCCTGCTTAGGTCTTAGGACATAGAACGTATGTTGTACTAGAGACTCACAGATGACCTATCGTTGCGTCTCATAGCTGGGTCTATCCAACTCGGACCTTATCTCAACTTGGATCCGACTTTGTCGAATCCAACCAGATCCTTCCAAGTCCATATTATCCGGTAAGCATCCAATGCTTCATGGCTAGTGAGACCAAGCCATCGACCGTGTCATATGCTAGTCTAGTCGGTTGCGCGTCCACATAGCCCTTTCGACTAGGGACCTTTTAGGGCAGTCATCATACAATGCATAGTCCCACAAACAAGTCACGTACTTGTTGATACACATCATTGATAATGTCCAAGGACTATCTTTATTCATAAACACATAGGAAATATCATCATACATGATTGCCTCTAGGGCATATCTCCAACAGTTTGAGCATAAAATCTTTAAGCCTCCCCTGAGCTTAAGTGATACTTTCTCCTTCATGTGGCCAAATGTTATAAATATAATTTCTATCACAGTGAACCAAGTGCATAGGGTAAAATTTGTTATGAAATTCCAGTTTCAGACGGTCCCAGTTCCAAGAGCGAGAATCATCCGATAGCCTATACCATGCTAATCATTTTCCCTCCAAAGATAAAGGGAATAACTTATTTTTAACTTCATCCCTCGGCAGTTCTGCAAGCTTAAATAATCCACAAAGTTCATCTATAAAAAGCAAGTGCACATTGGGATGTATTGTTCCATCTCCCGCATAAGGATTAGCATGCAATTTTTCCATAATGCCAAGAGAAATTTCATAACAAATATTTTCAGTAGGTGGAGGCTCCTCTCTTACCAATTGTGCTCGAGGTGAAGATACCCCAAACAAGCCTCTCAAAGGATTGTTTTCCATAGTAACAAGTGTAGATTAAATTCATCACGTACAATAAAGGTTTCCTTACCAAGAGCGCTACACTCCCCAGCAGTGGTGCCAGAAAAGATTATTGATGAACCGCAATTATAGGGTATCAATCTTAGTCCTTTTGATAAGTAAGAGAGTTAAACACAGTGAGGAACAGAAGGAATTGATAGGCAGTTTTCAGCAAAGACATCACTGCAAGTGATGTAAGATAATTGTGATAGATAACTTGATAGCAAGATAATTTGTAACAAGTAAGAAAGTGGCAAGGTGCAGCAAGTGGCCCAATCCTTAATTGTACTAAGGACAAGCCAGTGATAATTCCTATAGTGATCAAAACGCTCTTGAGGACACACGGGAATATCGCCAAGTTACTTTCACCAAGATTCATCGGCTCACATTCATTGCCTTGATAAGTTTTATGTGGGTGGACCGGAGCTCAAGTACTATTCTTACTTGAAAAAACACCTACTTATGATTATACCCTCCATGCAAGCATCCGCAAAAACAAGTGGAGTACTTAAGATAAATCTAACCATAGCATAACATGTATATCCAAAACAACCCCTCATGGAACAATTCATAAACTGGGGTATAGATTTTTCTCACTCCTACAACCCATCATCTTTAAACTAATTCCACGATGCCTTCCCCTAGGCCCAAAGATGGTGAAGTGTCGTGTAGCAGACATTCACATAACACCACTAGAGGAAGAACAACACAACATATTATCAAAACATTGAACGGTGATCAACTTCACATGATTACTAATAACATGACTTCTCCCATGTCTTCGAGAACTAGTGCAACTACTCACAACTCATCATATTGTTCATGATCAGTGGGTATTAATATATGATAAACAATCTGAACAAAATAATCTTCCACCAATTAAACCAATCTAGCATCAACTATAAGATGTAATCAATGCTACTATCACCCCTAGGTACCAATGTGAGGTTTGATACAAATATGAGATGAACTATTATTTGGAGATGAGATGGTGCTGATGAAGATGTTGATGGAGATGATGCCTCCCACGATGAGAGGAACATTGGTGGTGACGAAGGCTTCGATTTTCCCCTCCCGGAGGGAGGTTTCTGATGGAAATATGCCCTAGAGACAATAATAAAATGGTTATTCTTATATTTCCTTAATCATGATAAAGATTTATTATTCATGCTAGAATTGTATTGACTGGAAACTTAAATACATGTGTGGATACATAAACAAATACCGTGTCGGAGTAAATGACCACGAGTAGCCTCATCAGTCTCCCATGGTATTTCAAGACATCGGGGCCGGCCGCGCCCCTCAAACATCCAAGACAAAGCGCCGCCTTCTCGGGGCCGGCTGGTCCAAGCGGCCGGCTCCCAGAGGCTGGCAGACTCCAGAAGATAGCCTTGAGATGGGTCGACTCCTAGCAGGCGGCCTCCAGAGAGGCCGGCTCCTAGCAGACGGCCCGCCAGTGCCTCAAAGTTATCACCCAGATAAACATGACAAGACGGGGCGTGGCTACAGTGCGGCCAGCCACCCTTGAATCCAGGGCGGAATGTGGCCACAGTGCAGCGTACTGGGCGGACGCCTCCCGCCCGGCGCGGCACTGTTGCCACGCATCCCTGACATCACCCATGGCAGAGAAGGCCAGGCTCCCACGATGGGCTGTCGGTACGGCCCACAGACGACGGGCCCCACCTCCCGTGGGAAGCCAGGAGACGGCAGGCCCTGACCAGTCGGCTCATGGGGAGGCCGACTCTAGACCAGGCAGCCTTCCCCCTCCCTTGAAGTTTGTGCACCATTAACTAGAAGAGATGGGGAATGGCTACAGTGAACGCCCACCAGGCGGCGGGACTGTAGCCACGCCTTCCCCGACAAAGCAAGCATCATCAGCAGCAGCACGGCTACAGTGCTAAGCAGCTGGCAAGACCCGTAAGCAGCGGGCGTGGCCTGTCGGCCAATACGAGACAGCCGGCGGGTCCCACCAGACGGCGGGCCCCAGCTGCCGGCGGAGAAGCCGGCGACCATAGACACTGACAGCCGGGTCCTACACCCGGCCAGATTACCTTTGTACCCCTGGGGGGTAGGCCTATATAAACCCCCCAGGGCACCCATGCAAAGGGTTCAGCCCCTGATCACTCTGTGCATATGAAAACCGAACCGAAAAACCATACCGAAAATAAACCAAACCGAACCAATTTTACGGTTTTTATGGTTTCTGGTTTCGGTATGGTATGAACTTTTCATACCGATTTGAACTTTGGTTTTTATGGTATATACCGAAAAACCGAACGGTTAACCGAATAAACCAAAATAAAAAATAAATTTATATTTCTTGAGATGAACAACCATACAAGTTGTCATTTTTCTTGTACATGAGTCAAATTCCCTACTAAGCACATAAATTTTTCTTGTAACATAGTCATTTTTCTCTTTTTAAAATGCTAAGCATGTCCATTACCATCAATAGATGAATCCATGCATGCATATATACTTATATATATAGTTATATACTATTTGTATAAAATAGTATGTGTTTTGAGTCATAAGTTTGCAAATTATTATTACGTCATTTTCAAATTCGCGTCAACTTTGGTTATTATGGTATATACCGAAACCAAACCGTATTTTAATTTCATACCGTATTTACTGAAGTATTAATACCGTACAAACCGAAAAACCATATAAACCGAACCATGTAAACCGAATGAACCGAACGCACGGAGTGAGCCCCTGAGATACACACACACCACGTAGAAGAGGAGAGAGCTAGCCTTGCCCTTCTTCCTCCTCTAGCAAACAGCTCAAGGAGCACTTGTAGCTACTTGTTGATTTAGTGATCATACGGAGACCCCGCAGAGCAGGACTAGGGGTGTTACCTCCTAGGAGAGCCCCGAACCTGGGTAAAGTTCGCCGGCGTTCGTGTCTACGCCTTATCCCGTTTCCAGGCACCGGCGATGTCTTACTAGCTCCCACCATGATTAGCCATCCTTTGGCATATGTCGCACCAAACCCCTGACATTTGGCGCCCACCATGGGGCTAGGTGCACCGTCGTCCGGAGATCTGTTCTGGACGGGAAACTTGTTCGTCCCTAGCGAGTGCAGCCAGCCCGGCACGCCCGATGGCGTTTGCGCCGACGCGCTGCATGGCGCAGAGCTCGCCTGCGCGGCGGCTGTCCTCGCTGACCTTGTTGGCGAGATCCGCCTCTCCGACGAGCCCGCGCCAGGCGTGGGCGCAGCCACCTCCGAGAGCTGCCTCGTCGACCTCCTTGGCAAGCTCGACATCGCCAACGAGCCCGCCTCTGACTTGGAGTCGATCGGCTCCACCGACCCGATGCTTGTCGACTCCGACATGGCATCCCTCGACGCCTTCCCCACCAACGTGGTGATGATCGACGACCGGCTCCCTCGCGCCGACAGTGGTGGCAGCACCATCACGGCGGTGCTCGTCATCAGCCACAACGGAGCCTCCGACGAGGCCGCCCACGACCCGCTACAAGCGGCACTGCGGGACCTGTCCGCACCCATCACGGAAGACGCCAACGCCGAGACGCTGGAGGTCGGCCGCGTCTCCCTCGTCGAAAGCGCCAAGAAGCTGGCTGCCATGAAGCGCCTCTCCGAGGCCTACCAGCGTGAACTCGACCGCGCCATCTGTGGCACGCCGGCTGCTGGCGGGCCCAACCGCGTGGGTCCTGTATGCCAGCGCGGCGCGGCCATCGCCAGCATGCTGGGTGCCGACCGCCCAGTCTACGCCACGCCCATGGAGAACATACGAGCTGCCTAGGCGGCAGCGGATGAGCTGGACAACTTGGAGGGCGACGAGCGCCGTTGCATGACCGAGCGCATTCAGCGGCTCATTGACGCGGCTGCAGAGCAGCAAGAAGCCGGCTGCCGCAGGGCGGGGCCCGGCGCGAACGCCGTGAATCGGGGGGGGGGGGGGGGGGGGGGGGGGGGGGGGGGGGGGGGGGGGGGGGGGGGGGGGGGGGGGGGGGGGGGGGGGGGGGGGGGGGGGGGGGGGGGGGGGGGGGGGGGGGGGGGGGGGGGGGGGGGGGGGGGGGGGGGGGGGGGGGGGATGACGGGATGACTATCTGCCTCCTCCTCCTCCTCGCAGGGAGAGGCGCGCCTCCCCGCCGCCTGTTGAGCACCCGACACTCGGCGACCGGCTTGGCCGCCGAGAAGGAGTCAGAGAGAATGGTGCATGCCACCGGATCGCCCGCCTTGCTCGGTCTCAGGCGCTAGAAGAAGAAGACGCGATGGGCATGCCTTGTTTCGGCCCCCGCATCCACGACTAGCCCTTTCCCAAAGGGTTCTCACTCCCAAGAGACACGCCCAAGTACAACGGCTCTGTGAAGCCAGAAGATTGGCTGGTCGACTACTCCACCACGATCAGCATAGCGAACGGCAACAAGCGCGTTGCCGTGAAATACGTTCCGCTCATGCTCCAGGGCACGGCCTGGACATGGCTGAACAGCCTGAAGCCCCGCAGCATCAACAGCTGGGTAGATTTCACTGAGGTCTTCATCGCAACTTCACCAGCACCTACAAGCGGCCGCCCAAGCCCCGCCAGCTCTCTCTGTGCGTCCAAGGCCCTACCGAATCCACTCGCGACTACCTGACGCGGTGGGCCGAACTGCGCAACTCATGCGAGGGGGTGCACGAGGTGCAAGCCATAGAATACTTCACCGCCGGGTGCAGAGAAGGCACCCTCCTCAAGCACCGACTCCTCTGCGACGAGCCGGCCACACTCGACGAGCTGCTGATTATAGCAGACAAGTACTCCACTGCCGACTCCTCCATGAAGTCGGAGCTTCGGGTGGATGCCTCTGAGAAGGTGCTCCCCCCGGCTCCCAGGACACCGGTTGGTGACTCCAGTCGGTGCCAGCAGCAGAACGACAACAAGCGCAAAGCCCCGATGCTGGCTTCCACCAGCTGGCAGGTGGCGACAGTCGAAGACCAACAGCCGGAGGGGCAACCCTTGCCCAAGCATCAGAGAGGCGGCAAGCCAAATTGGTTGCCCGCCTTTTCCTATGAGCAAACCCTCGATGCTCCCTGCAAGTTCCACAGTGGCGCGAAGCCGTCCAACCACACCACCTGGAAATGCCATTGGCTTACCTGAATCTCCAAGGGCAAAGGACTGCTGCCTCCCCCGCCTGCTGGCCAGCCGCCGCCGCCTCCTCAGCAGCCGGCGGCCCGTCCAGCAGTCGGTGCCATCCAAGATGAATACCCTGAAGAGCATGGAGCCTACTCCACCTTCACCAGCCAGGCTGATGACAAGCGTAGCCGGCGTCAGCAACACCAAGAGGTCAACACTGTCGCTTCTGAAGTCCTAGAATACATGCATTGGTCCGAGAAGCCCATCGGCTGGAGCCGGGCTGACCACCCAGAGGTGATGCCTTCCCTGGGTTCCTATGCCCTGGTGTTGGATGCGACCTTTGCACAGAAAGGCGAGCTGTACGACTCTCCCGAGTCCTGATAGATGGTGGTAGCAGCATCAACATCCTTTACCGCGATACCATGGAGAAGTTGAACATCAAAGCAAAATAGCTCTAGCCCAGTCGGACTATTTTCCATGGCATTGTGCCCGGCCTTTCCTGCTCACCAATCGGCAAGATCAAGATAGATGTCCTCTTCAGAGACAAGAATCATTTTCGCCGTGAAGCAATTTGGTTTGAGGTGGTGGACCTGGAGAGCCCTTATCATGCATTGCTTGGCCAACCTGCTCTGGCCAAGTTCATGGCAGTACCACACTATGCCTACCTCAAGATGAAGATGCCGGGAACCAAGGGCATTATCACTGTGTCCGGAGACTACAAGAAGGGGGGGGGGGGGGGGGGGGGGGGGGGGGGGGGGGGGGGGGGGGGGGGGGGGGGGGGGGGGGGGGGGGGGGGGGGGGGGGGGGGGGGGGGGGGGGGGGGGGGGGGGGGGGGGGGGGGGGGGGGGGGGGGGGGGGGGGGGGGGGGGGGGGGGGGGGGGGGGGGGGGGGGGGGGGGGGCACCCGGAGAGGTTCGCCGTGATTGGGGCGAACTTGGACAGTAAATAGGAAGGCGAGCTCGCCGACTTCCTCCGTGAGAATCGAGACATCTTTGCATGGTCCCCAAAGGACATGCCGGGTGTCCCGAAGGATTTCGCCGAGCACAAATTACATGTCCGAGCTGATGCGAAGCCGGTCAAGCAACCCCTCCGCCGACTATCAGAAGAGAAGCGAAGAATCGTGGGAGAAGAGATAGCCCGGCTCCTTGCAGCCGGCTTCATCATGGAAGTGTTCTTTCCAGAATGGCTTGCCAATCCAGTTCTGGTTTTGAAGAAGAATAACAAGTGGCGCATGTGTATAGACTACACAAGCTTGAACAAGGCCTGCCCAAAGGATCCGTTTGCTTTGCCACGGATTGACCAAGTGATAGACTCTACAGCCGGATGCGAGCTGTTGTGTTTTTTGGATGCATACTCAGGGTATCATCAGATCAAGTTGGACCCGGCTGACCGCCTGAAGACTGCCTTCATCACACCCTTTGGAGCTTTCTGCTACCTGACAATGACATTCGGCTTGAGAAACGCCGGTGCCACTTTTCAGCGTTGCATGCAGAAATGTCTCTTGAAACAACTCGGGGGGGGGGGGGGGGGGGGGGGGGGGGGGGGGGGGGGGGGGGGGGGGGGGGGGGGGGGGGGGGGGGGGGGGGGGGGGGGGGGGGGGGGGGGGGGGGGGGGGGGGGGGGGGGGGGGGGGGGGGGGGGGGGGGGGGGGGGGGGGGGGGGGGGGGGGGGGGGGGGGGGGGGGGGGGGGGGGGGGGGGGGGGGGGGGGGGGGGGGGGGGGGGGGGGGGGGGGGGGGGGGGGGGGGGGGGGGGGGGGGGGGGGGGGGGGGGGGGGGGGGGGGGGGGGGGGGGGGGGGGGGGGGGGGGGGGGGGGGGGGGGGGGGGGGGGGGGGGGGGGGGGGGGGGGGGGGGGGGGGGGGGGGGGGGGGGGGGGGGGGGGGGGGGGGGGGGGGGGGGGGGGGGGGGGGGGGGGGGGGGGGGGGGGGGGGGGGGGGGGGGGGGGGGGGGGGGGGGGGGGGGGGGGGGGGGGGGGGGGGGGGGGGGGGGGGGGGGGGGGGGGGGGGGGGGGGGGGGGGGGGGGGGGGGGGGGGGGGGGGGGGGGGGGGGGGGGGGGGGGGGGGGGGGGGGGGGGGGGGGGGGGGGGGGGGGGGGGGGGGGGGGGGGGGGGGGGGGGGGGGGGGGGGGGGGGGGGGGGGGGGGGGGGGGGGGGGGGGGGGGGGGGGGGGGGGGGGGGGGGGGGGGGGGGGGGGGGGGGGGGGGGGGGGGGGGGGGGGGGGGGGGGGGGGGGGGGGGGGGGGGGGGGGGGGGGGGGGGGGGGGGGGGGGGGGGGGGGGGGGGGGGGGGGGGGGGGGGGGGGGGGGGGGGGGGGGGGGGGGGGGGGGGGGGGGGGGGGGGGGGGGGGGGGGGGGGGGGGGGGGGGGGGGGGGGGGGGGGGGGGGGGGGGGGGGGGGGGGGGGGGGGGGGGGGGGGGGGGGGGGGGGGGGGGGGGGGGGGGGGGGGGGGGGGGGGGGGGGGGGGGGGGGGGGGGGGGGGGGGGGGGGGGGGGGGGGGGGGGGGGGGGGGGGGGGGGGGGGGGGGGGGGGGGGGGGGGGGGGGGGGGGGGGGGGGGGGGGGGGGGGGGGGGGGGGGGGGGGGGGGGGGGGGGGGGGGGGGGGGGGGGGGGGGGGGGGGGGGGGGGGGGGGGGGGGGGGGGGGGGGGGGGGGGGGGGGGGGGGGGGGGGGGGGGGGGGGGGGGGGGGGGGGGGGGGGGGGGGGGGGGGGGGGGGGGGGGGGGGGGGGGGGGGGGGGGGGGGGGGGGGGGGGGGGGGGGGGGGGGGGGGGGGGGGGGGGGGGGGGGGGGGGGGGGGGGGGGGGGGGGGGGGGGGGGGGGGGGGGGGGGGGGGGGGGGGGGGGGGGGGGGGGGGGGGGGGGGGGGGGGGGGGGGGGGGGGGGGGGGGGGGGGGGGGGGGGGGGGGGGGGGGGGGGGGGGGGGGGGGGGGGGGGGGGGGGGGGGGGGGGGGGGGGGGGGGGGGGGGGGGGGGGGGGGGGGGGGGGGGGGGGGGGGGGGGGGGGGGGGGGGGGGGGGGGGGGGGGGGGGGGGGGGGGGGGGGGGGGGGGGGGGGGGGGGGGGGGGGGGGGGGGGGGGGGGGGGGGGGGGGGGGGGGGGGGGGGGGGGGGGGGGGGGGGGGGGGGGGGGGGGGGGGGGGGGGGGGGGGGGGGGGGGGGGGGGGGGGGGGGGGGGGGGGGGGGGGGGGGGGGGGGGGGGGGGGGGGGGGGGGGGGGGGGGGGGGGGGGGGGGGGGGGGGGGGGGGGGGGGGGGGGGGGGGGGGGGGGGGGGGGGGGGGGGGGGGGGGGGGGGGGGGGGGGGGGGGGGGGGGGGGGGGGGGGGGGGGGGGGGGGGGGGGGGGGGGGGGGGGGGGGGGGGGGGGGGGGGGGGGGGGGGGGGGGGGGGGGGGGGGGGGGGGGGGGGGGGGGGGGGGGGGGGGGGGGGGGGGGGGGGGGGGGGGGGGGGGGGGGGGGGGGGGGGGGGGGGGGGGGGGGGGGGGGGGGGGGGGGGGGGGGGGGGGGGGGGGGGGGGGGGGGGGGGGGGGGGGGGGGGGGGGGGGGGGGGGGGGGGGGGGGGGGGGGGGGGGGGGGGGGGGGGGGGGGGGGGGGGGGGGGGGGGGGGGGGGGGGGGGGGGGGGGGGGGGGGGGGGGGGGGGGGGGGGGGGGGGGGGGGGGGGGGGGGGGGGGGGGGGGGGGGGGGGGGGGGGGGGGGGGGGGGGGGGGGGGGGGGGGGGGGGGGGGGGGGGGGGGGGGGGGGGGGGGGGGGGGGGGGGGGGGGGGGGGGGGGGGGGGGGGGGGGGGGGGGGGGGGGGGGGGGGGGGGGGGGGGGGGGGGGGGGGGGGGGGGGGGGGGGGGGGGGGGGGGGGGGGGGGGGGGGGGGGGGGGGGGGGGGGGGGGTCCCCGGGCCGACTAGTCGAACCCGGTGCCAGATAGAAAATCAAATGTAATAATACATTCATGGGCATGACACTCGTCATTCATAGATAAAGGAGGGCAGTCCCCGAGTGCGCCTCGGGGGGGCCCGTTGTCTCGTACTTAATACAAAAAGGTAGCATGATACATACTGCTTTTAACTGTAAAATCTTCTCAGGAGGTTGGCGTTCCATGGTCGTTCCGACTCCTTGCCGGAATCATCCCTCTTGCGTGCTCTTGGCTTCTGTGCGTCGATTAGGTAGTAGGAGTCATTGCCTAGAGCCTTGCTGACGACAAAAGGGCCTTCCCAAGGGGCCGAGAGCTTGTGCTGGCCGGCTGTTCGCTGGATCAGCCGGAGCACAAGATCGCCCTCTTGGAAGGATCTTGGCTTGACCTTCCGGTTGTGGTAACGGCGCAAACCCTGCTGGTAGATGGCGGACCGGCTGAGTGCTAACAGCCGGCCTTCTTCCAGTAGGTCGATGCCGTCTCCTCGCGCTTCCTTGGCCTCCGCCTCCGTGTACATGGTGACCCGAGGCGAGTCGAACTCGATGTCAGTTGGGATGACAGCGTCGGCACCATATACAAGGAAGAACGGAGTGAAGCCGGTTGACTTGTTTGGGGTATGGAACAGTATTTTGTTAAGTTTGCACAGTTCCACCCACTTGGGGTGTATTCGAACTATATTGACTGCCGGCCTGTTGAAGGCCTTATGTGTAAATATAATCATGCATGCGTTTGGCTTTCCCTTGTTCTTTGCTTTTCATCCTTCGGCTGTTTCCTTTGCCGCCCTCCCTTGGTTGCCGCCTTCCCAGCTGGACAGCTGCTCTGCAGTCTGTGGCTGGAGAAGTGCTTGGCCGGTTGGGAGGGCAAGTACTCTAGCTTTGTTGGATTGTAGCGAAGTGACTGGGAAGCCGGCCAGCCGGCTGTTTTGACAGCCGGTAGGCGTGGTTGGAGGCCGGCTTGTGTTATATAAGTTCGTTAGTCCTTAGCCATTTTTCGTGTGGGCATCCTTTCTGCCTTTGGCTCTTGCCAGTCGGACAGTCGGTTCTTCGAGCTGCGACTTACAACAAGAGATGGCTTGGGTGCTGGCACACTACTTGTCTGACTTCAGGTAGAACTTTTAATATAACTTAAGGCGGCTAGTGGGGGGGGGGGGGGGGGGGGGGGGGGGGGGGGGGGGGGGGGGGGGGGGGGGGGGGGGGGGGGGGGGGGGGGGGGGGGGGGGGGGGGGGGGGGGGGGGGGGGGGGGGGGGGGGGGGGGGGGGGGGGGGGGGGGGGGGGGGGGGGGGGGGGGGGGGGGGGGGGGGGGGGGGGGGGGGGGGGGGGGGGGGGGGGGGGGGGGGGGGGGGGGGGGGGGGGGGGGGGGGGGGGGGGGGGGGGGGGGGGGGGGGGGGGGGGGGGGGGGGGGGGGGGGGGGGGGGGGGGGGGGGGGGGGGGGGGGGGGGGGGGGGGGGGGGGGGGGGGGGGGGGGGGGGGGGGGGGGGGGGGGGGGGGGGGGGGGGGGGGGGGGGGGGGGGGGGGGGGGGGGGGGGGGGGGGGGGGGGGGGGGGGGGGGGGGGGGGGGGGGGGGGGGGGGGGGGGGGGGGGGGGGGGGGGGGGGGGGGGGGGGGGGGGGGGGGGGGGGGGGGGGGGGGGGGGGGGGGGGGGGCTACTGCGACCAGGGTGGGTGGGTTGGGTGCTGAAGAGTTGGAGTCGGCCACCGCCTGTTGTGTCGTTGCAGTCCCCGGGTCGACTGCTGCAGTCCCCGGGCCGACTGCTGCAGTCCCCGGGCCGGGTTCTAAAGTCCCCGAGCCGGGTGCGACTACGGCAGTCCCCGGGCCGCCTGTCGAAGTCCCCGAGCCGCCTGCTGGGTTCGCCAAGTTGGTTACGACTGCATCAGGGGCAGGCGGTACGAAGATGGAGTCTAATTCTGGAGACGGCTTGACAGACGGTTTGAGGAGGCATTGAAGAGAGACGCCGGCTGGTATAGCTTGTCGGGTGGAGCCGATCCGTGCTAGGGCATCTGCTTGCTCGTTGTCGGCCCGTGGCACATGGAGGAACTCGCATCCTTCAAAGTATCCGCTGATTTGCTGGACGAGGAATCGGTAGCTCGCCATGTTTGCGTCCTTGGTGTCCCAGTCGCCAGATGATTGTTGGACTACCAGATCCGAGTCGCCATAGCACAGGATCCGGCGTATGCCGAGCTCTTTGGCTAGCCGGAGCCCGTGTATGAGCGCCTCGTACTCGGCCACATTGTTGGAGGCGGCAAAATGAATTTGCAGTGTGTATCTGAGTTTGTCGCCCTTGGGAGAGGTGAGGACGATGCCGGCTCCCAAGCCGGTGCGCATCTTGGATCCATCGAAGTGCATCCGCCAATGAGTGGAGTCGGGAGCCGGTGGTAGGTACTGGGTGTCGGCCCAGTCGACAAGGAAGTCGGCCAATGCTTGGGACTTGATGGCAGTGCGAGGCTGGTAGAAGATCATGTAAGGAGCCAGCGCAATGGCCCACTTAGCCACCCGGCCAGATGCATCACGGCTGCCTATGATCTCGGCAAGCGGGGCAGTTCATACGACCGTGATGGGATGCTCTTGAAAGTAGGGCTTCAGCTTCTTGGCGGCAAAGTATACTCCATAGCACATCTTCTGGAAGTGCGGGTAGTTTTGCTTCGACGTGGATAGTACTTCCCTCAAATAATATACCGGCCTCTGGACTAACTGAGCCCGGCCTTCTTCTGGGCGTTGGACCACAATAACTGTACTGACCGCTCGGCTAGTCGCGACAATGTAAAGGAGCATGGGCTCTTTCTTAGACGGCGCTACCAGGACAGGCGGCGTGGTCAGCATCTTCTTCAACTCGTGGAAAGCTTGGTCTGCTTGGTCGTTCCACTCGAAGTGGGTGGACTTCTTCATGAGTCGGTACAGGGGGAGAGCCTTCTCTCCTAGCCGGCTGATGAAGCGGTTTAGGGAGGCCAAGCACCCGGTAAACTTCTGGACGTCTCGCAGCTTGGTAGGAATCTCCATTCTCTCTATGGCCTTGATCTTCACTGGGTTGCACTCGATGCCGCGTTCGGAGACCAAAAAGTCTAGAAGTTGGCCTGCTGGTACTCCGAACACGCATTTCTCAGGGTTGAGCTTGATCTGAAATCAGCGCAAGTTGGCAAATGTTTCTCTGAGGTCTTCCAGCAGGGTGCCACGCTTCTCCGTCTTCACCACAATATCGTCTACATAGACATGGGCATTTCTGCCGAGTTGCTTGAGGAGGCATTTTTGCATGCAACGCTGAAAAGTGGCACCGGCATTTCTCAAGCCGAATGTCATAGTCAGGTAGCAGAAAGCTCCGAATGGTGTGATGAAGGCGGTCTTCAGGCGGTCGGCTGGATCCAACTTGATCTGATGGTAGCCTGAGTATGCATCCAAGAAACTCAACAGCTCGCATCCGGCTGTGGAGTCTATTACTTGATCAATTCGGGGTAGAGCAAACGGATCTTTGGGGCAGGCTTTGTTGAGGCTGGTGTAATCTATACACATGCGCCATTTGTTGTTTTTCTTCAATACAAGGACCGGGTTGGCAAGCCATTCTGGAAAGAGCACCTCCATAATGAAGCCGGCTGCCAGGAGCCGGGCTATCTCTTCTCCTACAATCCTTCTCTTCTCCTCTGACAGTCGGTGGCAGCTCATCGAGCCAGCTGCCGGCCGAACGCTCGACTGGTATGACCAGTCGGGGCTTGATGCCGGAGAGGATGAGGCCGTTTGCTCGCTCGACTTGGCCGTTTGACTGCGGGTGGGCAACGGACGCTAAGTCCAGTCGGATGCCCTGTGTCGCCCAGAAATGTGCCAGTGCTCCCTTGGCAAAATTTGCGTCGTTGTCGGTGATGATGCTGTGTGGTATGCCATACGGGTGGTGATATCTGCGACGAATGTCACGGCAGTCGGCCCGTTCAGCTTCTTGATTGGCTTTGCTTCAATCCACTTGGTGAATTTGTCCACGGCGACAAGCAGATGTGTCATTCCACCACGCGCCGTCTTGAATGGGCCCACCATGTCCAACCCCCAGACGGCAAAGGGCCAGGTGAGGGGGATGGTCTTGAGTGCAGAAGCCGGCAGGTGCTGCTTGGAGCTGAAGACTTGGCACCCTTTGCAGCATTTGACTAATTCCTTGGCGTCTTCCAAAGCAGTCGGCCAGAAGAAACCATGGCGGAAAGCTTTGGCGACAAGTGATCTTGAGGCCGCGTGGTGGCCGCATTCGCCTTGGTGGATGTCCTTGAGGACTACTATGCCCTTCTCTGGCTCGACGCAGCGCTGGAAGACTCCAGTGACGCTACGCTTAACGAGTTCTCTGTTAATTATTGTGTATGCTCTGGCTCGGCGTTGAACTTGTCTTGCCGAGATCTCATCAGTCGGCAGCTCTCTGTTTACTAGGAAGTTGAGGATGGGTTGGGCCCACAATGGAGCTGCGACTTATTCTATCGCCAATACGGGGGGGGGGGGGGGGGGGGGGGGGGGGGGGGGGGGGGGGGGGGGGGGGGGGGGGGGGGGGGGGGGGGGGGGGGGGGGGGGGGGGGGGGGGGGGGGGGGGGGGGGGGGGGGGGGGGGGGGGGGGGGGGGGGGGGGGGGGGGGGGGGGGGGGGGGGGGGGGGGGGGGGGGGGGGGGGGGGGGGGGGGGGGGGGGGGGGGGGGGGGGGGGGGGGGGGGGGGGGGGGGGGGGGGGGGGGGGGGGGGGGGGGGGGGGGGGGGGGGGGGGGGGGGGGGGGGGGGGGGGGGGGGGGGGGGGGGGGGGGGGGGGGGGGGGGGGGGGGGGGGGGGGGGGGGGGGGGGGGGGGGGGGGGGGGGGGGGGGGGGGGGGGGGGGGGGGGGGGGGGGGGGGGGGGGGGGGGGGGGGGGGGGGGGGGGGGGGGGGGGGGGGGGGGGGGGGGGGGGGGGGGGGGGGGGGGGGGGGGGGGGGGGGGGGGGGGGGGGGGGGGGGGGGGGGGGGGGGGGGGGGGGGGGGGGGGGGGGGGGGGGGGGGGGGGGGGGGGGGGGGGGGGGGGGGGGGGGGGGGGGGGGGGGGGGGGGGGGGGGGGGGGGGGGGGGGGGGGGGGGGGGGGGGGGGGGGGGGACCGCCCCGCTCGCCGAGATCATAGGCAGCTGGGATGCATCCGGCCGGGTGGCTAAATGGGCCATTGCGCTGGCGCCCTACACGATCTTCTACCAACCCCGCACCGCCATCAAGTCCCAAGCATTGGCCGACTTCCTCGTCGACTGGGCCGAGACCCAGTACCTACCGCCGGCTCCCGGCTCTACCCATTGGCGGATGCACTTTGACGGGTCCAAGATGCGCACGGGCTTGGGAGCCGGCATCGTCCTCACCTCTCCCAAAGGCGACAAGCTCAAGTACACGCTGCAGATCCACTTCGCCGCCTCCAACAACGTGGCCGAGTACGAGGCGCTCGTACATGGGCTCCGGCTAGCCAAAGAGCTCGGCATACGCCGGATCCTGTGTTACGGTGACTTAGACTTGGTGGTCCAGCAGTCATCTGGCGACTGGGACGCCAAGGACGCGAACATGGCGAGCTATCGATTCCTCGTCCAGCAGATCAGCGGATATTTTGAAGGGTGCGAGTTCCTTCACATGCCAAGGGCCGACAACGACCAAGCAGATGCCCTAGCACGAATCGGCTCCACCCGACAAGCCATACCGACTGGCGTCTCCCTCCAGCGCCTCCTCAAGCCGTTCATCAAGCCGTCTCCAGAGTCGGATTCTATCTTCGTACCGCCTGCGCCAGATGCAGCCGGATCCTACTGGAGAAAACCCGCAGGCGGCACGGGGACTTCGACAACTGGCCCGGGGACTGCCGTAGTCGCACCTGGCCCAGAGACTTCAGAACCCGGCCCGGGGACTGCAGCAGTCGGCCCGGGGACTGCAACGACACAAGAAGCAGTGGCCGACTCCAATTCCACGCTACCCAACCCACCCACCCGAGTCATGGTGGCTACATTAACAGAAGAAGAAGTCACAGTTTCGTCATGGGCCCAGCCCATCCTCAAGTTCCTAGTCAGCAGAGAGCTGCCGACTGATGAGATCTCAGCAAGACTAGTGCAACGACGAGCCGCAGCATATGCAATAATCAACAGAGAGCTTGTGAAGCGCAGCGTCACTGGAGTCTTCCAGCGTTGTGTCGAGCCAGAAAAAGGAGTGGCAATCCTCAAGGACATCCACCAGGGCGAATGCGGCCACCACGCAGCCTCAAGATCACTTGTGGCCAAGGCTTTCCGCCATGGTTTCTTCTGGCCGACTGCCTTGGAGGATGCTAAAGAAATAGTCAAGAGCTGCAGAGGATGCCAAGTTTTTAGTTCCAAGCAACACCTGCCGGCTTCTGCACTCAAGACCATTCCCCTCACCTGGCCTTTTGTCGTCTGGGGACTGGACATGGTGGGCCCTTTCAAGACAGCCCGCGGCGGCTTGACACATCTACTGGTCGCTGTGGACAAGTTCACAAAGTGGATCGAAGCAAAGCCGATTAAGAAGCTAAACGGGCCGACTGCCGTGACATTCATCGCTGACATCACTACTCGGTACGGCAGCAGCCGGCTGGCCGAGTCCCTCGTAGTGGCAGAAGAGAAGAAGATGTTGGAACGGGTTGTGGCCATGGCCGGCAAGCAGCCGGCCCTGTCCCCCAACCCCAAAGATTGTGATGCATAGGGCTCCTTCCAGCCAGCCAAAGAGACGAAGAAGATACCTCTGGACCCGGAGAACCCGGAGAGGTTCGCTGTCATTGGGGCGAACATGGACAGTAAATAGGAAGGCGAGCTCGTCGACTTCCTCCGTGAGAATCGAGACATTTTTGCATGGTCCCCAAAGGACATGCCGGGTGTCCCGAAGGATTTCGCCGAGCACAAATTACATGTCCGCGCTGACGCGAAGCCCGTCAAGCAACCCCTGCGCCGACTGTCAGAAGAGAAGCGAAGAATCGTGGGAGAAGAGATAGCCCGGCTCCTTGCCGCTGGCTTTATCATGGAAGTGTTCTTTCCAGAATGGCTTGCCAACCCAGTTCTGGTTCTGAAGAAGAATACCAAGTGGCGCATGTGTATAGACTACACCAGCCTGCACAAGGCCTGCCCAAAGGATCCGTTTGCTCTGCCACGGATTGACCAAGTGATAGACTCCACAGCCGGATGCGAGCTGTTAAGTTTTTTGGATGCGTACTCAGGGTACCATCAGATCAAGTTGGACCCAGCTGACCGCCTGAAGACTGCCTTCATCACACCCTTTGGAGCTTTCTGCTACCTGACTATGACATTCGGCTTGAGGAATGCCGGTGCCACTTTTCAGCGTTGCATGCAGAAATGCCTCTTGAAACAACTCGGCAGAAATGCCCACGTCTATGTAGACGACATTGTGGTGAAGACAGAGAAGCGCGGTACCTTGCTGGAAGACCTGAAAGAAACATTCGCCAACTTGCGCCGATTCCAAATCAAGCTCAACCCCGAGAAGTGCGTGTTCGGAGTGCCAGCCGGCCAGCTGCTAGGCTTCCTGGTCTCCGAACGCGGCATCGAATGCAACCCTGTCAAGATCAAGGCCATCGAGAGGATGGAGATTCCCACCAAACTGCGAGATGTGCAGAAGTTCACTGGCTGCTTAGCCTCCCTGAATCGTTTTATCAGCCGACTAGGAGAGAAGGCTCTCCCCCTGTACCGACTCATGAAGAAGTCCACTCACTTCGAGTGGAATGACCAAGCCGACCAAGCCTTCCATGAGTTGAAGAAAATGCTGACCACTCCGCCTGTCCTGGCGGCGCCGACTGAGAAGGAGCCCATGCTCCTCTACATCGCCGCGACTAGCCGAGTCGTCAGTACTGTTGTTGTGGTCCAGCGCCCGGAAGAAGGCCGAGCCCAGTTAGTCCAGAGGCCGGTGTACTATCTCAGCGAAGTGCTATCCAGCTCAAAGCAAGGGGGGGGGGGGGGGGGGGGGGGGGGGGGGGGGGGGGGGGGGGGGGGGGGGGGGGGGGGGGGGGGGGGGGGGGGGGGGGGGGGGGGGGGGGGGGGGGGGGGGGGGGGGGGGGGGGGGGGGGGGGGGGGGGGGGGGGGGGGGGGGGGGGGGGGGGGGGGGGGGGGGGGGGGGGGGGGGGGGGGGGGGGGGGGGGGGGGGGGGGGGGGGGGGGGGGGGGGGGGGGGGGGGGGGGGGGGGGGGGGGGGGGGGGGGGGGGGGGGGGGGGGGGGGGGGGGGGGGGGGGGGGGGGGGGGGGGGGGGGGGGGGGGGGGGGGGGGGGGGGGGGGGGGGGGGGGGGGGGGGGGGGGGGGGGGGGGGGGGGGGGGGGGGGGGGGGGGGGGGGGGGGGGGGGGGGGGGGGGGGGGGGGGGGGGGGGGGGGGGGGGGGGGGGGGGGGGGGGGGGGGGGGGGGGGGGGGGGGGGGGGGGGGGGGGGGGGGGGGGGGGGGGGGGGGGGGGGGGGGGGGGGGGGGGGGGGGGGGGGGGGGGGGGGGGGGGGGGGGGGGGGGGGGGGGGGGGGGGGGGGGGGGGGGGGGGGGGGGGGGGGGGGGGGGGGGGGGGGGGGGGGGGGGGGGGGGGGGGGGGGGGGGGGGGGGGGGGGGGGGGGGGGGGGGGGGGGGGGGGGGGGGGGGGGGGGGGGGGGGGGGGGGGGGGGGGGGGGGGGGGGGGGGGGGGGGGGGGGGGGGGGGGGGGGGGGGGGGGGGGGGGGGGGGGGGGGGGGGGGGGGGGGGGGGGGGGGGGGGGGGGGGGGGGGGGGGGGGGGGGGGGGGGGGGGGGGGGGGGGGGGGGGGGGGGGGGGGGGGGGGGGGGGGGGGGGGGGGGGGGGGGGGGGGGGGGGGGGGGGGGGGGGGGGGGGGGGGGGGGGGGGGGGGGGGGGGGGGGGGGGGGGGGGGGGGGGGGGGGGGGGGGGGGGGGGGGGGGGGGGGGGGGGGGGGGGGGGGGGGGGGGGGGGGGGGGGGGGGGGGGGGGGGGGGGGGGGGGGGGGGGGGGGGGTGGGCCACCTCGTCGTGCGGCATGTCCTTGGTGCACATCCGACTCGGATCAAGCTGGCCGCTCATCTGACAGATCGGGTGAGGGCGGCTCTGAAGCGGAAGCACCCGGCGCGCGACGAAGGCGGCCAGCAAGTCGGACCCAGTCAGGGCCTCCGACTGGATCATCACCCGCAGTCGGGCGACGGCCGCGGCTCCAGCCGGCGTCAGCGTCGCGGCCCGATAGGACCAGTGGGGCCGCCTCCCAGCCGGCGGGCCTGCTACGTAAGCCGGCAAGTTGACGTAGTCGCTTCGTGGGGCGACGTTCTTCACGTAGAAATATGACTTCTGCCAGCGCTTCATCGACTGGATTAACGTGATGACGGGGAAGGGGTTGTCGGCCGCCGGCCTCCGCATCGCGATGAAGGCGCCGCTCTGGGCCGCCACGCCCTGCATGCGGGTGCGGTCAGCTCCCGAGCCTGGGAGTTGAAGGCAGCCGCGCGGAGGTTGTGGTAGTCCTGCAAGTCAGGCAGAGGAACGAATGAGAACAAGATAGCAAAATAGAGCCCGCTAAGAAGTTCCAAGCCGCCTACTCAGCAGCCGACTCGGAACTCGGGGACTACACCCAGTGGGTGCGCTGACGCGCCCCCATGGAAGAAACCAAGATCAAAAAAGCAAAAATAGGAAGAGTAACCCGAATGGCCGCCCGCGTCGCAAGGAACTCGTCATTAGATTTCCTCAGCGCCGCGGCCTGGGACTGAAGCCGGTTCCTGACGTCCTGCGCTGCCACGTTCACCACAGCCGTCCCTCCACCCGGCGTCCACCCCGAGCTGGCGCTGGCCGCCTCCACGTCCAGGGCCGACGAGCTGGAGCCCGCGGCCTTCTGCGGGTCCGATGCGGCCTTCCCCGTGCGCTGGAGCGATGGCGACTGGACCACCAGGTCCGTCCTCGCAGCCGGCTCGCCCCCAGCCGATTGCGCAGGCGGCACGTTAGGCCGGCCGCCTTGAGCCGCCCAGTCGACGGGGCCGGTGCCGCCTCCCTCTTCGGGACGACGACGTCGTCCTCCCTCTCCAATCCCGGCTGGTCGCCGCCGGCTTCCTCTGGCAGGGGCTCTGGGGCCTCAGGCGCCGCGACGCGCAGAGGGGTGACGAGCAAGGCCCCCTCCGCTGCGTCGGCGCGCGCCTTCGCCGCCTCCTCCGCCTGTGCCGCCTTGGCGGCAGCCGCCCTCAACTCCTCCGCCTCCCGCTCCTCCCGCGCCTCCCGCGCGTTTCGCTTCGTCGCCGCCTGCAGCTCAGCGCGGGGGTCCATGCGGCGGGTGCTCCCGGATCGGAATCCTCCCGGCGATCCAACGACGGAGGTGGCAGCAACCCACTCGAGCGAAAGCGGAGCCCTGATTTTTTGAGAAAGGGCAAGGATTTAGAAATCACCAAGAAAAGAAGAAAGAATGTACAAAGGAATATACACTTACGCCGACACCATCTGCGGCCGCTTTACCACTTTACGGAAGCGGGCCGCCTTCGCGGCCGCCTCATCCCGCCTGGTCGCCGCTGCCCCGCCCTTGGGCTTCTTCGGCCGGCTCCCGAACAAGCGTGACGCGGCACGGCGCTTCTGCCCGCCGCCCCGAGCAGCCGGCGCAGCGGAGGAACCCGCGCCGTGGCCGGACGCCGGCTGGCGGCGTGGGACGATTTCCCCCTCGTCGTCATCCGGCCAGTCGTCGAAACTGGCTCCAAGCCCGGAGCCGCCTGCTTCGCCGCCGGCTTCGCCGCCACCCGCCTCGGTGTTGTCATCCATGGCGGCCGCCCCCAAATTGTGGTCCTCTAGGTCATGCTCCGCCCGGTCGGGGTGGAATCGGCGCTCCGCCTTTGACCCGGCTACAGGTCGAAGGAGAGGGCTCTGCCAAGGCATGCCGACTGGTCAGAGATGGCCAAAAGGAATTCGGCGTCAAAACTAAGAAAGGAAAAGGAAAAAGAGAACATACCGTGGGCGGAGGATGTGCACGGGAATATGGCTCCTTGCCAAATCGCCACTCTGCGGAGAGCTTGCAGTTCGCAAGGTAATTCACCATGTGGGCCACCTCGTCGTGCGGCATGTCCTTGGTGCACATCCGACTCGGATCGAGCTGGCCGCTCATCTGACAGATCAGGTGAGGGCGGCTCTGAAGCGGAAGCACCCGGCGCGCAACGAACGTGGCCAGCAAGTCGGACCCAGTCAGGCCCTCCGACTGGATCATCACCCGCAGTCGGGCGACGGCTGCGCCTCTAGCCGGCGTCAGCGCCACGGCCCGATAGGACAATTGGGGCCGCCTCCCAGCCGGTGGGCCGGCTACGAAAGCCGGCAAGTTGACGTAGTCGCCTTGTGGGGCGACGTTCTTCACGTAGATATATGACTTCTGCCAGCGCTTCACCGACTGGATTAACGTGATTATGGGAAAGGGGTTGTCGGCCGCCGGCCTCCTCATCGCGATGAAGGCGTCGCTCTGGACCGTCACGCCCTGCATGCGGGTGCCCAGCTTAGATTGAAAGAACTCCCCCCAGAGCTCGAGGGTGGGGAGAACGCCAAGGAAGCCTTCGCACAAGGTGACGAGGGCGGACAGCAGCACCACCGTGTTCGGGGTGAGGTGGTGCGGCTGGAGTTGATAGAAGTCGAGGAAGGAGCGGAAGAAAGCGCTCGTCGGCAAGCCGATGCCGCGCAGGAAATGCGAGCGGAAGACTATCCGCTCGCTTTCCTCCGGCTCCAGCATGATCTCCTTCGCAGGCGCGAGACGGACCCGCACCTGGTCCGCGCCGGGCAACCGCCGCGTCTTGCGGAGGAAATCGATGTGGTCCATATGGACGTTGGAGCCGTCCCAGTCCCCACCGTACTGCATGGTGGCAAGAGGCTGGCAAGAAAGAGTGCGGCGGCGGAGAAAGCACGGCCTCGCGGCGGCAAAGCTGTGGGGCAGAGTGAAGATTGGTGGGATGGCGCGGCGGCGAGTCGCTGCTGTGAGGGAAAGCAGGCCGCCTTGGCGGCAGCCGCCCTCAACTCCTCCGCCTCCCGCTCCTCCCGCGCCTCCCGCGCGTTTCGCTCCGTCGCCGCCTGAAGCTCGGCGCAGGGGTCCATGCGGCGGGTGCTCCCGAATCCTCCCGGCGATCCAACGACGGAGGTGGCAGCAACCCACTCGAGCGAAAGCGGAGCCCTGATTT
>JAAAWM010010026.1:0-32724 GCA_036873465.1 Thinopyrum obtusiflorum
GAGAGGGCCCAGAGATACCTCTCCGATACTCGGAGTGACAAATCCTAATCTCAATCTATGCCAACCCAACAAACACCATCGGAGACACCTGTAGAGCATCTTTATAATCACCCAGTTACGTTGTGATGTTTGATAGCACACTAATTGTTCCTCCGGTATTCGGGAGTTGCATAATCTCATAGTCATAGGAACATGTATAAGTCATGAAGAAAGCAATAGCAATAAACTAAACGATCATAGTGCTAAGCTAACGGATGGGTCTTGTCCATCACATCATTCTCTAATGATGTGATCCCATTCATCAAATGACAACACATGTCCATGGCCAGGGAACTTAATCATCTTTGATTAACGAGCTAGTCAAGCAGAGGCATACTAGGGATACTCTGTTTGTCTATGTATTCACACATGTACTAAGTTTCCGGTTAATACAATTCTAGCATGAATAATAAACATTTATCATGATATAAGGAAATATAAATAACAACTTTATTATTGCCTCTAGGGCATATTTCCTTCATGCACATCATAAGAAGCCTTGCAAGCAAAGTGACTAATGAGTTAGTAACAGGATGATGTATTACGGAACGAGTAAAGAGACTTGCCAGTAACGATATTGAACTAGGTATAAAGATACCGACGATCGAATCTCGGGTAAGTAACATACCGATGGACAAAGGGAATAACGTATGTTGTCATAACGGTTCGACCGATAAAGATCTTCGTAGAATATGTGGGAGCCAATATGAGCATCTAGGTTTCGCTATTGATTATTGACTGGAGAAGTGTCTCGGTCATGTCTACATAGTTCTCGAACCCGTAGGGTCCGCACGCTTAATGTTCGATGACGATTTAGTATTATATGAGTTATGTGATTTGGTGACCGAATGTTGTTCGGAGTCCCAGATGAGATCACGGACATGACGAGGAGTCTTGAAATGGCCGAGAGGTAAAGATTGATATACAGGACGATGGTATTCGGACACCGAAAGTGTTCCGGAGGGTACCGGGTACATATCGGGTCACCGGAAGGGGTTCCGGGCACCCCCGGCAAAAGATATGGGCCTAATGGGCCAAGAGGAGAAATGCAGCAGCCAGCAGGGGCTGGGGGGGGGGGGGGGGGGGGGGGGGGGGGGGGGGGGGGGGGGGGGGGGGGGGGGGGGGGGGGGGGGGGGGGGGGGGGGGGGGGGGGGGGGGGGGGGGGGGGGGGGGGGGGGGGGGGGGGGGGGGGGGGGGGGGGGGGGGGGGGGGGGGGGGGGGGGGGGGGGGGGGGGGGGGGGGGGGGGGGGGGGGGGGGGGGGGGGGGGGGGGGGGGGGGGGGGGGGGGGGGGGGGGGGGGGGGGGGGGGGGGGGGGGGGGGGGGGGGGGGGGGGGGGGGGGGGGGGGGGGGGGGGGGGGGGGGGGGGGGGGGGGGGGGGGGGGGGGGGGGGGGGGGGGGGGGGGGGGGGGGGGGGGGGGGGGGGGGGGGGGGGGGGGGGGGGGGGGGGGGGGGGGGGGGGGGGGGGGGGGGGGGGGGGGGGGGGGGGGGGGGGGGGGGGGGGGGGGGGGGGGGGGGGGGGGGGGGGGGGGGGGGGGGGGGGGGGGGGGGGGGGGGGGGGGGGGGGGGGGGGGGGGGGGGGGGGGGGGGGGGTGTCAAACGCTTCCGCTTTCGGTCTACGAGGGTACGTAGACACACTCTCCCCCTCTCGTTGCTATGCATCTCCTAGATAGATCTTGCGTGAGCGTAAGAATTTTTTGAAATTGCATGCTACGTTTCCAAACAGGACAGTTGTATGTTGTTGTGTCGCGGGTCATATCGAAAAAAATCCCTAAAATTACTTATGAAAGATAAAGATGGAAAGTGTATGGAGACACAGAACATTTTTTCCCCGAGGTTTATGCCTCAACTGTAACACCCCCTTGTAATAAGCTCTGTGACACTTTGTTAATCTTGCCAAGTCATGATCATTTGCGGTGCCAAGTCATGTGGGTTAAGGATTCAATTCAAATTCAAATCTGAAAATCAACTCAAATTCCAAAGTGAAATATGGAGTTGTTCAAATTCTGATGGGAAAATGTTCATTAATTGGCAAATAATTCAAGGACATTTGAAAAACCATCATC
The DNA here is from genome assembly GCA_036873465.1 of Thinopyrum obtusiflorum. Lineage (NCBI taxonomy): Eukaryota > Viridiplantae > Streptophyta > Magnoliopsida > Poales > Poaceae > Thinopyrum > Thinopyrum obtusiflorum. Next base: position 2,104 of record JAAAWM010010026.1, read on the forward strand.
AATAAAGTTGGAGTTAGACAAATGACTCAAACAAGATGAAATAGCGTCGAAACAGCAATATTAAATCCATTTAAAATCATTTCTAATTCAAATGGAATCCAAATCTGTCCAAACCAGTTTTTGGTGAAAGGTAATATTGCCTTGCCATAATTGGATCAACTCTCACATTTTTCTAAAGTGCACAAGTGGTCTAAACTTTTTGCAACAGAAAAGAAAAGAGCAAACAGAATCAGAAAATAAGGAAAATTGGAAAAGGCCGAAACGCACTGTGCATCTGGGCTCAAGTGCTACAGCGCCAGACGGCCCAGTCCAACGCGGTCGTCGCCCTCCCCTGCGCGCTGTCGTGCGCGCGCACCGACACCTCGCCGCCGGCCTCGCTGTCAAGCATCCCGTGGCTCCCTGGCGCCTATATGCTCCGCCCTGAGCTCCTCGCCCGTTCCCCGAACCCTAGAACCCCCACTTGCCCCCTCGCTCTCTCCCTCACACAGAAACGGCGGCGCCCGAAGCTACCAACGCCGCACGCCGTGCTCCGACGCGGCCACCGGTGACCTCGCGCTCGGGCTCGGTGTCCAGCACCTCCGCCGTACTCCACCTCGTCCTCTCCGTCCTCAAGATGCAGCTGGAGAGCTTCATAGGTAGGGGATCGAGCCGCCCCTCTTCTTCCTGAACGCCGGTGAATCCCGTCGTCGTCGGCCTCCCTCTGCGCTCCCGTTCACTCGAGGGCCTCCGTGTGCGCTCCGTAAGTTCCTTCTTCCCTCCTCCCTTCTCCGTTCACCTGCGCGTGCTCACCAGCGAGCTGGCCGCGTTAGCCGGAGCTCACCTCCGCCGTGCTAGACGCCGGCGAGGTTCCGGTGGACGGTTGGTCTCGCGCGCGTGTCCATAGTGCTTAATAGCGTGCGTAGATGCCCCCTAGCGCTTTAGATCGCGAGCAAACGAGCTGGGGCGACGATCTCTTCAAGCACCGATTCCGGCTGCCGCCTGTTGACATCGCCGCCGCCGATTTAGGTCACCTCCGGCGAAACCGTTGGCACCACGCGACGCGCGCGAACGCCAGCTTTCGAATGCAAGTGGTCGCGCGCGAAAAGACCTACCGTAGCGCATTTCCGAGCGATTCCGGCGATCGGCCGCCGTGTTTGTGGTCGCCGGAGTTGTCTCCGGCGACGCCGCCGACGTGGCTCGGTGGGGCCTAGCCCTGGGTCACTGACCATGGGCCCCGGGGGCCCCAGTTGACTGGGTTGACCCAGTCAACTGCGCTGACTGGGCAGCCCAGCCACTGACATGTGGGTCCCCCTCGACTAATTAATCTAATAAACATTTAATTAAATAAAATCAAATTAGATATACTAATGTTCCACTGACAGATGGGGCCCACTCCCTAATTAACTCATTTAATTAGATTAATCCACTGTTAAAGTCACAGAGGCTGACATGTGGGTCCCACTGGACCCACATGTCAGGTTTGACCTGTACAGCCACTGTTGACTTGCTGATGTCAGCATGACATCATGCTGATGTCATATTTCCAATTCTGTTAATAAAAATAATTCCAGAAAATCAAATAATCTTCGAAAATTAATAACTTTTAAACCGTAGCTCAGATCGAAAAAGTTAAAACATGAAAGTTGCTCAGAACAACGAGACGAGTCTGATCGTAAGATATGGGCCTAATGGGCCAAGAGGAGAAATGCAGCAGCCAGCAGGGGCTGCTGCCCCCCCATATGGGCTACACCAGAGGAGAAGGAAAGAGGGGAAGAGAGAAGGAAGGGGAGGGATTCGGCCTCCCCCTTCCTTCCCTCCTCCCTCCTCTTTCCTTCCCACTCCGGTAAATAAGAAAGGGGGACGAATTGGGATAGGACCTTTCCTCCTACTTGGGGCGCCCCATGGCTACCTCTCCTCCCCTCCCACCTATATATATGTGGGGAGGGGGCGCCTAGAACGCACACCAACAACTGTTAGCCGTGTGCGGCACCCCCCTCCACAGATTACACCCTCGGTCATATTCTCGCGGTGCTTAGGCGAAGCCTTGCGCGGATCACTTCACCATCACCGTCACCACGCCGTTGTGCTGATGGAACTCATCTACTTCCTCGACACTCTGCTGGATCAAGAGTTCGAGGGACGTCATCGAGCTGAACGTGTGCAGAACTCGGGGGGGGGGGGGGGGGGGGGGGGGGGGGGGGGGGGGGGGGGGGGGGGGGGGGGGGGGGGGGGGGGGGGGGGGGGGGGGGGGGGGGGGGGGGGGGGGGGGGGGCGAAAAAGTTAAAACATGAAAGTTGCTCAGAACAACGAGACGAGTCTGATCGTGCCGTCTGTTCCAATGCCGGAACCCCCTACGTAGAAGAACTCACAACTCTGAGACCGATTCCAGTAGATGAATAGTGCACATACTCCGGTTAATAAATCCCGCGATAATCCTAAAATAACTAAAATGCCCTAGATGCATCTTTAGACAACCCTGCACTGCATCGTAGTCATAGCATGCCCTCATCTGCTCCATTGCCGTGTATTTACTTGTTTCTTCCCCCTCTTCTCTCTCGGTAAACACCGACGTCGACGTAGCCCCCGAGGTCGACGCTGCTCAAGAGCCAGACGACACAGCAGACGACCTTGCCCTTGCCGTCGAGCGGACAGGCAAGCACCCCCATTTTGAGCATTCCGATATCGCCCACTCTCTTCCCTCTTGTGCTTGCACTAGATGTTACTGCTGATGTTACTATCCTATATCTGTTGCATAGCCTGTTTATTTGTAGCCTACTATTGATACATGCCTGTTATCCTAAACTGTTTAGCATAGGATGGGTAGAGCCCTATCAAAGACCCACTTGTCCCGACTGCCCCGCTGGATTCTCAGAAGACCCGAGCAACGGGATCGAAGATCAGACCCGGGCACCGCACGTCACTTCCCCCTAAGTTGCTCGACACTAATGGGTTACTATCACGTGTCGAGGGTGACACCTCATTAGCACATTTGATGTTAACCTTGTAGGTTAGTTACTCGGACGTGGTAAGCGAGGGTGAATCCTCCTACACCACCCCCGATACCGACGCCGTCGTGCAACTCCTCAAGTGTGAACCTCGAGGGTAGTTCCTCCTTCGTTCACCTTGACGATAACATCGAGCGGGAATTCCGACGAGGGTGATACCTCAGGGTTCCCCTTGGTGTCAGACACACAGTTACCATGATACTGAGACATGACTTTGAACCATGATACTAAAGACGGGTCGGCCCTGAGGGGTACCCGCGCGAGCTGATATGCGAAGTGATGTGGAGACGGGTTGACCTGAGAGGTGCCCGCGAGATAATGACGAGGCGTGGCCGGGCATTCCTAGCCCTTGCCGCAAGTCCTCGAGACGGGGCGACGGGGTCACATCGATCGTGAGTCTCTGCTCGTTACCGCGCGCTCCTAATCCACGAGCGGTTTGGATATTTGATCCGAGGGGCCTCTGGCCCGATAGCACTAACCATCACGTGGGCATAGTATGGGCATTCTGCGTCGTATACTTCAGCCGGAGCTTAATGGACGTCAGCGACTGAGCGGTGCGCGTCGAATTGGACTGGGAACGCAATCGCGCTTGTATTAAGGGGTTGCTAGGTCTGCTTTCGGCCGCGTACGCAACGTGCAGGAGTTCCCGGGGCGAAGGCCCAAGACCCCCGGGTGCATAGGTTAGTCCGACGTGCTGACCTCTCTGTTAGGTATTCGGTCGGGTTGCGGCGTATTGTTTGGCCGAGGCCGGGCATGACCCAGTAAAGTGTGTCCGGCCGGAGTTAAGCAAGCGTGGTGGGTAAGTTGGTGCACCCCTGCAGGGAAGAAACTTCTATCAATAGCCTGTCCTACGGTAACGGACACTCGGAGTTGTATCCCGATCGGTACAACTAGAACATGACTGAGATGATAACTGGATAGTATGGCTCTGGGATTGCTTTCTCGCAGGGAGTCGAGAAAGGATCTCAGGCCGAGGTTGATACTACTACTACTACTACTTTACATTATGTTATTTTACTCTTTTCTATGCTGCAAGACTGATGAAGATGCGTAAGATGCTAGTCTTCGATAGGACTAGGCTTTCCCCTCTATTATGGCATTTCTGCAGCCCAGTCCACATATATAGCCCTTCCTTTGAAAATGATGCATATGTAGTGTAGATCCTTGCTTGCTGAGTACTTCGGATGAGTACTCATGTTTGCTTTGCTTTCTTTTTCCCCCATATTCATTCGATGCCGCCAGATGACGGAGCCCCTGAGACTGCCGCCCCTGTCGACGACTACGGCTACTACTACTACCCTCCCGACGAGTACTACTACATGGAGCCGACTGACGACCAGGAGTAGGATTGGAGGGTCCAGGGCAGGAGGCCCACGCCTTTCGATCGTAGTTTTTATTTTACCCCCGCCTTCTAAAGACTTATCTCGCTGTACCTTGTAATATCTATACCCAGATATCTAATGCTTCCGCTGACGCTTGTATGCCATCGAGCTATGTATTCGAGCCCTCGAGGCCCTGGCTTGTAATATAAAGCTTGTATGACTTTATTTATGTTTTAGAGTTGTGTTGTGATATCTTCAAGTGAGTCCTTAGGCTTGATCGTGTGCAATTGCGTGTATGGTTAGTGCACGATTAAGCCGGGGTCGTCACATCAACTATCCCCTTTTAAGTTTATCGACATGGCCCTATAATAATTAGTAGTAGCCTGCGTTGTATTGTCTTTAACAGTATATCCTCGAATACATAAGTTTTTTTTCTTTTCTCTTTGGCTACTGAATTTTATTGCTATTCTTCTGCACATATATGTGATATGGTAGATTCTTTCTCTTCATGTTTTAAGAAATTACTTTAGGATACTTCATGTTTTATTGTTATTCTCTATGATCGTTAGATTTCCATTGTGCATTGTTATCCTCTGTCATTAGATAGTGTCTTGTAGCCTGTTTTCCTGATGTTTATTTGAATATGTTTTCTTTTATCCACAGATGAAGCCCATCCATTTGTCCGTTCTTCGTCAGGGTCACAAAGTCTTTGTGCCAAGATTCTTACCTTTGTAAATATGAAAGCATCTTGCACGATCTATTCACAGACTTGCTCTGCTGCTTTGTAGCCCGACTGATTCTATACTCTTGATCGTCCTCATGGCATCTGTCAACTCCAGTGTGAATCTTCTCTTTTTCTTAACGCTGTACTCGCTGTGCTAGAATGATCAGATGATATAGTAAATACATCTTTCCTTTTTACAAGGTTCAGATCATAAGGAATGTCATGTCCTGTGAACCAAGTTCAGTACGTTGTCTATCAAATATATTCCTGTTTCTTGTTTAGAATGTGATGCTCCAGTTCAGATAATCAGTAGTGCATATTTTGGCTGATATTTCTACTACAGAGCACTTGGTGGCGATGTAAAAGTGTCGGATGGGTTGGGTTTCTTGTTTGAAGATACTTGCATTGTTGACTATTATAGCTTTTTTCTGTGTAACTTAAGAAGTGTTAACATATTTTTAAAATATTACTGTAATTTTGAAATCTGTTCACATGTGTCTGCACATCTATATCTTCACTGCATGTTATCCTGTATGATTGCATATGCTAAACCTGGGTTAATACTGACTTAGCATTACCCGTTTGATGAAAACGTTAGGACCGGCACCCTCGCGCCAAGGCGCGAACCCGATAGTTGGACATGATTTGAGGTGGTTTTGCCTTGACCGTGCACACGTGGAAGTGCACACCGAAAATTCCCCACTCACCGCGCCCTGGATAGCACAAATAGATATCATAAAGATTAATCACCATCGCGTGCAACTCTGCATTTGCACATTCTCTTATTAACATTACTAGAAGAACGCCCGTGCGTTGCAACGGGGTCACATTAACTTTAAAAGTTCAATATCAATTATGTTAATATTACATTTAATATTCTCATACATATTAAGTGACATTGACGACTTTTTTACCATCAAATTCTCACACACACACCCTCTCCCTCCCTCTTCCTCACTCTCTCTCCCCCTCTCCCTCACTCGGGAGGTGGGACGAAAATAAACCCGGAACGGAGACTACCAACTGAGATATTAGGAGTAGAGATCATTTAGTTGATAAGAATAAATAGAAAACGCTGTTAAAAAGGAGAAACAGATTAGAATACATTGAAAAACCAAAAGGACGATGTAAAAGGGGATTCGCCCTGCCTCCCGGGCCTTGCCACCGAACCGGCTCAGCGGTGCAGTCCCCGCGCGGTCGTCTTCTCCTGTTCCCCGAGCCGCGTCGCTACAGAGCCGGGCTCCCGCCCGACCACCTCGCTGGCATCGAAGGGGAATGGATAAGGGTGACGCCCTTCCTTCCCTGCCCCCATGGCCTCACTCCTCCTCGACGCCCCCTCCCAAATCCACTTCTCCTCCTCGCTCGCTCGATCCCGTCGATCTGGACGAAGTCAGACGCCACGACCACCATGACTGACCCCGTCCACATGGCCACTGCCCTCCCTGCGGGCTAGGAGCTTGTCGAGGAGCTCCGAACGCCTTCGCTACTTCGTCTGCGCCAACGAGATCAAGTCCAGCACCCCCGCATCGACGTCGCTGCCGTCTTCCTCAACCTTGGGCCACCGCGACATTGCTGTTCAATCCGCGCCGCCCCGAGCTCCCATGTCTTCCCCTAGGGCGCCATTGACACCGCCATGATCTCCTCTTGCCTTTCCCCTGTTTCCCCTCTCGTTTGCTCTCGTTAGGTATTTCGCCGTGGCCGAGAACCGCCGTCCTCCATGGCCATTGCAGGGGTAGCCACCGAGGTCCTCGGATTGACCCCGTGGCACATGCCCGCTCCTATGCACGCCCATGCCCGAGCCTGCCGCTCTTCTTCCGCGCCCGCGGGGCCACTCCCTCTCCATGCCCACGCCCGTGCTACACCGCGTGGGTCGTGCCCGCCGCTGCGGTCGCGCTCGCCGCAGCCACCGCACCATTGTGCCCCGCGCGACACACACCCTGGCCGCGCGCCACACTCTCGCTGGCTGCGCTCGCCCCGTCTGCTGCCGCCTATCCCTTCGCTCGCCCCGCTGTCGCGCCCCTGCCTCGCGCCGCCTCCAGTCGTGGCCATCTTCTGCCGGCCGCCCCCTCATCCACGCTGGCCGCATCTCTGCCCTCCACCGTCGGCCGCTCGCCTCGCCTGCTGCGTGTTGCTTCCTGCTGCTATGCGCTGCTCTACCGCTGGTACGCTGTTGCGCCATGCCCTTGACACCGCCGTGGACAAATGTGGCGGAGGGATTGTTAATGGAGTACGAGAAGGAGGTGGCGGAGAAGGTGTGGAGAGGCAGGAGGTCTGGGGCGGTGTCACCTGGCTGTGGTGGAGGTGTTTATGCGAGAAGGAGCCGGAGTGGAAGGAGAGGTCACAATTGGAAAGAATCGCAAAAAAAAATCATAACCCGGAGATCTCAGTTCAAAAAAATGCTAATATCGATGGAGGGGTGATTTCCTTCAATAGGTGGAAAACATAGGAAATATTGGTTGTTATCAAGGAAAGGTAAAAATTTAGGAAAGTTAGGATTTTTGAACTGATTTCTATGCAAATGGGGTTTTATTGTTTGGTAACGTGATATCAGTACATGCCCGTTTGTGACGTGTCTGATTAGGAAAGTTTGCAAATGTTAAGAAACTATTTATTGGGAGGAAAGTTGTGACGTGTCTGTTATTTGTTTACTAAAACAAATTTCACTAATAAGAGAAATCGTTTGATTTAGATAAATTAGGAAAGTTAGATTAAAATGTATTATTTGTTTCCTGAAAATCTATTATTTGTTTCCTAAGACATTGAACCAATAAAAGAAATCGATTGATTTGCATAATTTAAGGAAGTTAGATTAAAATGTATTATTTGTTTACTGAAAATCTGTTATTTGTTTCCTAAGACAAATTGAACCAATAAAAGGAATCGATTGATTTGCATAATTTAAGGAAGTTAGATCCGTGATTTGTTATACGTTAGGAAAGTTCTGGTTGTAATAAAGAGTGGAGAGAAAAATAAACCGATGGACCAGGGTGGGAGGGGGTGGTGGGAGGAGAGACGAAAAAAAACCGGAGGTGGGAGGATGACGAAAAAACCCAGCGAAAATAAACCGCGCAGACGATTCACCAAGTCGTCCATTAGGAGTAGAGATTAGAGATTATTCACGTCGGTTTGCTTACTGCTTCTACAGGAAACGTGCGGCAAGGCACACTTCCATAACTATTTACTATTAAGCTATTAACACAAGTGCTTCTGCGTCGGTCCCCGGGGCGGCGTTAGGGTGAACCCTAGGGCCGCCACAAAGTCCCCACCCCGTCGACCTCCCTTGTCGCTGCTGCTGCTGCCGGCATTGGCTGTGACGGCAACGAGCCCAGTGCCAAAGGTGCCTAGGGGGTTGGAAGGTTGTGGCCGCGGCCCGTTGGTGCGGTTGGGGCGACATTCGTGCCGTTCGTCTCTGACGGCTCTGAAGTTTGCCTTTGGCTTTGCTATATGTCTTCTTGGGTTGCTTGGACGGCCGAGTCGTCGACTCATATTGTACGCAGCCTCAGGGCTAATGTGTGCGCTGGTGTGGCTTGTAAGCCGGAGCGACGACTCCAGATTAGTTGTAGGGTGTTGTCTCTGGTTGTTTGGGTGGGAGAGTTGTCGGCTTGCTTAGAATGCAACCTCGAAGCTGCTGTGGTGTCTATGTTTTGGTTTTCAGTCAGTTTTTTTCTTATAAACTGGCCAATTCTATGAATACAAACGCCCCCACTGAAAATCTGTGAGGAAATTGACTATGTTTGATTAAGTTGGTTGCAGTTTGATCCCATCAATAAAAAAGTTGGTTGTAGTTTGATTATAGTTGATCTTCTGGGTCCGCCATCAGCTGCTCGTCCTCGGAGCATCTACAACCAAACTTGACAAATCTAATCCCTCAAACGCCCGCAGGCGCACCCGGACGCGTCCGTGGACACTGGACACCTTAATTAGCATATCTCAAATCCATACAAACTCATGCAACTACGTAAGCGATGCATTACATGTCGTCCGGCTACTACATTACAACATTGCCATCAGACTACTAAAATTTGGCATGTTTGGGTATGGTGGAGAAGATCATCCCCGGCTGCCCTTGCCCTTCCCGGCGCCATTGTCGTCCTTCCCGCGGAAGTACCGATCAAAGACGTAGTAGGGATCCATCCGGATCTGCTCGTCGCCGGAGCTGTCCTCCTTCTCCTCCTTTGGTGGCAGTCCGGCCATGGCACGGACTGCCCAATTCTGCTCTCGGGCGAGGGCGCCGCGTGTTCCTCCGCTGCCGTTTTCTTCACAATGCAGGCGCAGATGATTTACTCCTTTGCGACCGCCTCCGCCGCCGCCATGTCGGCAACGAGTCGGGCCTCAGCGGCCCTTATCATCTCCTTCCCACGGCGGGCACTCCGGTCCCAGTGGGACTCAAACTCCGCCGGACCGGTGATGGGGAAGGAGAGATTTGAAGGCTATCGGGACCGCGATGATCCAGCCCCAGAGGATCCGAATGCCCATTGAGCCAATGCTATGGAGTCGCGCCGGACAGATCCTGTCGTCGGCCGGGCGCTGTCCTCCCGGGAGCGTCGGGGTGCAATGCCGACGACCATTGCCTCCGCCGTGGGAAGGCAGTGGTGGCCCATATGCGGGTTTTCCTTCCGCCGGAGCCCCCAAGCGCCCTCCAGTGCGCTGGATTTGGCCTGAGATCGCCGGGCCAAAAAATGGGCCGAGCCGGCGGATTTCGTCGTCTGGGGGCGCGACTGGGGCTTTTTTTTCCGGTCTTACACGGAGATTACACGGAGGCGGAGCTGCCCGCCGGCGATCCCTAACCCTGATACGACATTGATCCGCTCTCCTTCACCTGATGACCTCCTACTGGGCAGGCAATCTGAGTCATGGATCATCCCTGTCCACCTTCAACGTTCCTGGTCCTGGTCCTGGTCCGGGCACGCATCCTCCTTGCGCGAGCGCCGTGAACCGCGGGCGGGCGAGGTTATCCCCTGCTACATCTGATCCGCGCTAGACTACGATGCTCCCTGATCACCCGCACCCCATCTCCATTTGCGCGCGCAATCGAGTGCGATGGCAACCGCGCGCAATCCTTGGGTGCCATGGTGCCCCCGCAATGATTCCCTCCTCTTCCTTTTTTCGTGGATTCGGGAATCCACATGATGCCGTCATGAATTCAAGCTGCGGGCTGCGGATCATTGCTCGATACGGATTCACTGTCGTGAGATCGGTCAATGGCGGCCGGGCCGGCTTGAAGTGGGAGGGGCCAGGCGGGCGGCCATCATCATGCACGCCAGGTGCTCGATGGTATGCGCACAGGCACAGGTGTGTGCTCCTTGATATCGGTTCTTTAAACTTTTTAGCGGGCCGTGTTCCCTGCCATGTCGGGTGGCCATGCTGTGAAATGCGTCCCACATAAGCTCGTGTGTGTCAGTGCGTGTGTGAGCTCACGGAAGCGCACTGATGAATATATATGCATCCCTGAAACTTGGTGTCCATAGACTGCAGTTCTGCACTATTTTTCTGTGGAACTGTGGTAAGACTCTTTACTGTTTACAACTTACTGACATTTACCGTAAGAAGGTGGATTCAGCCGATACCAAGAAATTAGAACTTACTGTTTAGAACTCTAGATGATTTGCATACTGTAGAAAGTAATTGCTTTTTTGGGGGGAGGAAATAGAACTGCGAGCCCATGACTGAACAATATTGGTGATAAAACTGATAGGTTGTGAAGTCCCATTTGTATCTTATAGTACATTATGCATCACACATAAGCAAATATTTTAGTAACACGCAGTTCTTCGCCTTTTGACCGTGGAATCTCTGGCCAAAGATAGAGTAAAATAACGTTCCATCCCATGTGCTAGAAGCCTAGAACCCAAAGAGTAGTCCACAATAAGCTGTCTAGTTTTATGCACTGTCCAGTATTCTTAGAACTTGGTCATGAATAGAAGTGATAGCACCATCACAACTCCACTTAAGCAGTGTTTCACTCTTTAGCCAGTGATTATCAGCTACGGCACTGTCTCAGTTTTCTTCCTAAGCAACTGTAAAGATCGGCTTTGCAATACATAGATACACCCTAATGGTCTATCCTTGTCTTCAGGACTGTTGAACTGATAGTGTCCTCAACCTGTTCCTAATTAGACCGCACACTCATATGAGAAATCACAATACTTCTACAATCTTGATATCAAACTGCACATGCTTCGGTCAGCAGCTATCACTACAATGTGAACGTTGGAAAGGGGGAAAAAAAGAGTTCCAAATGCTATCACTTTAGCTATCACTATAATCTTGATCACAGTATAGTGGTGCAACAGCAGCCACCAGCTTTAGGTAATACCGGTACATAGATAAATAGATTGCCTTGATTCTTGGTGCGGCGTCTCCATCGCAAATCACGTCAGACACAGCGAGTAGTGTGAACAATGTTGCTTGCACATGCATGCTAACCTCCTCTTTGTCTTTGTTAGGTTGCAACAAGAAACCAATTAGCTCATCTCAGTAGTAGTATATGTTAGCAACTCATGATTGCTTCGTTCTTAAAACGAACAAAAAGAAGGCAGTCTCATTTCAAAGCCAAACACTTTTAGCATCCATTTGGAAGCAATTTATGACTTTCTGTACATTCTAACTTCTTGCCATAATATATAAGAACATACGCAAGAAATGACAAAAGAGACAGGAGATTCAAGCCTGAGAGAAGCACTAGAAGGACGGTCTACAAGCCATGGGATGGTAATGGTGTACTCTCCTCAGTATAGCGACACGGACGAATCATCTCCGACGTGCGCGGTGCCGTACTTGTTGGAGGAGGAGCCCTGCAAGTCGCCGGACCGCCTCCGGAGCATCTGGCGCATGCCGTCGGCGACCCGGACGGCGGGGTTGGACTTGAACATCTTGCAGAAGGCCATGTGCGCCCTCACGGCCTCCTCCACGCCCGGGTGAGCCTTCTTCCTGCTGGCCTCGTCCCTGACGGCCTCGCAGCACAGCCCGCACAGCCACTGGCCGTAGAAGCTGGCTCTCACGCTCGCAATGTAGTCCGGGGTGCAGTCCTCCCTCAGGCCACAGCACTCACACTTGACTGACTCTATCTCCATTGCTGCTGGCTATGGCTATTGCTCTGTGCTGTGCTGTGGTGTGCTGGCCTTGGTTGGCTTCTTGGGAGGCTATTTGTAGGGGAGGAGGTTATTACGGTTGTGATGGCAGGGGTGGGGATGGGGTGTATTTATGATTGGAAGGCGTTGCTGCATGTTCTGTGGTGAGAGATTTGAGACAGAGTTGGGTGTGAGCCTATTTGCTGGCCTTTTCTTGGCATTTAAAAACTCTGGCATCAGTTGGTGGCTGGAAAGTGCTGCTGTTGCTGTGGGAATTTGGGGGGCCTCTCCCCTTCCACACAAAATGCAACCTTTGTCCCTTGCTGATCAGTCCATCGATTCCACCTAGTATATATATTTTTCAGGTTAAAGGGGAGTTGGTTCTTTGTCAAGTTTCAGTTTTTCTCCAGTTTCCTGTAGGTATGGATTTCTACAAATGTTTGAGCCAGGCAGTGCTGTTTCTGGTGACATGAGCCAACCAGCTGCCAGAGGGAGGACGTCTCACCCTGCTACCAGATTAGGTTTTATGCACCAGCACAAGTTACTCCATAAACTCAAACTGCCATAGAATCATAGCAGATCGCTGTCCACGATACAAAACGAGAGCATTCCTGAGATACTCTGAATTGCATAATTGCGAGTCAAGCCTTTCTGTTTGAAAACTACCATACAGATTCAGTATTCATCAAGATTCCCCGCTGTCCTATACGCATCCCATACGCATCTATCGCCAGGCCCCCACGTCGCTCGAACAGGGCGGCTCGGGCGGCACCTCCTTCCGCGGCGGCCGCGGCCACTCCAGCCTCCTCATCTCCTTGCCGTCGCCGGCGTTAGCCACCGGGGCAAAGCCCCCGTCTGGTGCCGGCGGCGGCGGGACAGCGCCCCCGTTCATAGTTTTCTTCAAATCCCGTGGTACCTTCGACAGATCTATCCGTGGTGGCTGCTCCGACGACATCGGCTGTTCGGTGGCACGCTGCTTCGCGGCGACGGCTCGTTGGTGAGGGTCCGCCGGCGCGGCGACCATGGATCCACGTGGATTTGGTCCTGTGCACCGGCTGCCTTGGCCTCGTGTTGACCGGCATGGCAACACCGGGTCACGCCGGTGGTGCCTCGGGCTGGCTCCTTGCTGGCCTGTACTCGCGGCGGCAACATGGATCTGATGGGCATGGCGGCGGGCGATGCGTCGGCGCGCTGGGACGTGTGGACTTGGTCCAGCCGATGCGTGCGTCCTCCGGCGTCGCTTGGGCCAGGCCTTGCTAGATGGCGGCTCGGTCTCCCGTCGTCTGTGCGCGGTATCTCGGGCGGTAACGGTGATCCAGATCTTGTTCGGCCTAGAGATGGTGGTTGCAAACTGTGATGACGCAGCGACCTCTTGTGGCTCCACGGCGGCAGTGTACATCGAAAGATCTTCGAGAGTTCATCTTTTCAGATCTGATTGTTCACTTCGGCGATGAGATGCAAACTATGGACGTCAGCTTGACGCAGAGGAATGGTTGTGCAGCGGCGCATCGCATGTAGCTGCCGGGGTCGTGGAAAAGTGGTGGCGACAACACATTTGTGACGTCGATGGTGGTGCTTCTTAAGTACCCGGTATCGAGCTCTGGGGTGAAAGCCCAGAATTGAATTCTGGCAATGGCGATGGTTATACATCGTTACCTTGTTGAAGGCATTGCTCGGATATGCTCGGACAATTTCTTCAGGGTGAAAACCTAGATTCCGGCGTTGACTGCTGGATCCAGTGACGACAGCGTTTCAGCGTTGCTCCCTTCCTGAAGGCGTTGCTGTTGAAGAATCACGATGTTCATATGGTGTCTTGAGACGGTTGGTGCGGATATGGTCTTTCCTATAGTTTGCCAATCACGGAACTGATCACTTTGGTTTTTTTTTTGGCAATTTAAACTTTATTTAAACATCAAAGACATGTCACTAACATCAATGTGCAGGATTGCACATTTCGAGAGCTGAGAACAGCTTTTACAGGGCAATTAGATGCATCATGACGAGAACCTAAGCAACTATAGAAGCAGGTACCAACATTGGAGAGATTGTAAGCATCATGAGCCTGCTTATGAGCAATCTTGTTGTTCTCTCTTTTAATCTTGAAGACTCCTGCGTCAATGCCCTGTGTACAGGAGATGAAATTATGCAAGTTTGGTCTTATCGCCCAGTGTCCTGGATACTTGGCTGGATCTCTTCTTGTTGCCGCCTCTGACAAGACTTGACTATCTGTTAAGAAATTTGGATGTTGTACCTTCATGACCTGACACAATTGTGCTGCAAGTTCTAGAGCTTGAGCTTCAGCCTGCAAAGCAGAATCTGCCATGGAAGTAGCTTTAACAAGAATAGCATTTATGTTACTCTCATTTATCCAGTGCATGAAGATTCCAATCCCTGCTTTACTTCTTGTGCCTGCACAAGTAGAGGAAGAGGTGGAAGGACTTTTCCAAGCTGCATCAGTGTAGATATTAGGGCCTTTGCCAACCCTGTTTATGTCAAAAGCAACAAGAGAAGTAGAATGAGAAACAACAGCAGGAGAGGAGCTTAAACGTCCCTGCTCGCCCTGCTCCACATCCCTTGTATAGAGAAGAGCTTTTGCGACATGTAGAACCTGGAGAGGAGTACTATGCTCCTTGTTGAAAAGAAGGTTATTTCTAGCTTTCCAGATTGACCAGAGGATATTAAAAATTAGAGCAACAGAGCTAGAAGTTTTATAGATAGTCATCATGTGGTGGAGAGCATCTTCTGTTTGATCAATCCCTTGTTGAATGAAGCCTTCAACTCTTAAACCTAGTGGAGATGCAAACCAAACTGCATGTGTATAATGGCAAGAAAAGAAAAGATGAAAGTCAGTCTCATCTTTGCCACACCTGCAACAGTTGCGCTCAATGTGAACAGATCTAGCCGCTGCTCTAACTCCAGTAGGAATCGCCTTTCTTAGTAACCTCCAGCCAAAAACCTGCACTCTAGGAGGCATATCTTTGTTTTTCCATATAGCATTAAGCATGTTTCTTACTTGAGTAGTGAGACATGTTTGGGAACCTGCATTATGACCATAGAAAGCTGGGCTAAACAGTTGATAGGCACTTTTAGAAGTGCAAATTCCTGAAGGTGTAAATTTCCAAATCAAAGTGTCATCATTATTATCACGAGCGACAGGAAGATTAGCTATATTATTGGCGTTATCAGCACCAAATAAAGTGGTAAGCAAAGGTATGTTCCAATTCTTAGAATTCGGCAACCAAAGATCCGATATAGTTGCAGGGTATTTGAAGCCAACATTTTGAATATTAAGGCAGTCATGGATTCTATTCCAGAGGGGACACCAAGGAGTGGACCAAATGCAAGTATTACCTTTTGAAATCTGGATAGTAGTGGCGTTAATAAGGGGTTCCCTAACCTTGAGAATGGACGTCCAGAAAGCAGATTTCGGAACATTATTTGAAGCCTTCCAAAATGAAGAGTAAGGAAAGTACTTGGATTTCAGAATTTTAGTAGCACTGCTTTCTGGAGAGATGACTATTCTCCAAGCTGTATTAACTAGCATAGCCTTGTTAACAGCCTCAAGATTCCTAATGCCCAAGCCTCCCTCCTTCTTGGATTTGCATATTTCTGCCCAGGCTTTAAGATAAAAGGGCTTAGTTTGCTCATCATCCTGAACCCCTGTCCACCAGAAGTCTCTGATAACTGCATTCATTTTTGCCAACATCTTTTTGGAGAAGAGAATGTTAGACATGTAGTAAACCGGAAGGGAAGAAAAAACAGATTTAATTAGGACCAGCCTACTAGCATGTGAGAGCTTATTGGCCTTGTACCCAGTGAGTTTAGATTTGAACTTATCAGGAACAAAGGAGTAAGCATTAGATCTATTTTTAGCAGGCATAATGAGAGGATGTCCCAAATGTGTAGTTTCTGCAGTCATGTCTACAACTCTGAAAATACCCTTAATAATATCTTTTTGAGCATCAGTGACATTTCTACTAAAAAGAACAGAGGATTTTGCCCAATTAGGGGTCTGACCTGAGAGGGCACAGAAGTGCTGCAAGGTGTTCCATATAGTTGTAGCCTCAGCCTGATTTGCTTGACCACAAAGTATTAAGTCGTCTGCAAACATTAAGGAATAAATAGGAGGACAATTTGGACCTAGGACAACGCCTTGCAAATTCCTAGAATGGAGCTCCTCTTGTAATCCTGCAACCAACTGATTAATGGCTATAACAAACAAGTAAGGTGATAGGGGACACCCTTGTCTTATACCCCTGAAACTCCTAAATCTGCCATGCAAGTTACCAT
This sequence comes from Thinopyrum obtusiflorum, assembly GCA_036873465.1. Taxonomy (NCBI): domain Eukaryota; kingdom Viridiplantae; phylum Streptophyta; class Magnoliopsida; order Poales; family Poaceae; genus Thinopyrum; species Thinopyrum obtusiflorum. The sequence continues at coordinate 18,494 of JAAAWM010010026.1, forward strand.
TAACGATAACAGAGAACATGGAGTTTGAAATACAAGCCTTAATAAGATTAACAAAGTGATCAGTGAAACCCTGTTTTCTCAGAGCATAAATAAGAAAGTTCCACTCAAGTCTATCAAAAGCTTTAGCAAGGTCTATTTTGAGCATGAAAGCTTGATTTTTCCAAGAAGAAAGACCGAAGGAATGAGTAATCTCTTGGGCTATAATAACATTGTTAGCGATTCTCCTACCTTCGACAAAAGCTTGTTGAGTATCCAAAATTCTATTGGGAAGATGAGGCTTAATCCTGTTGGCTAAAGTTTTGGCGATAATCTTATAAATAACATTGCAGAGACTTATAGGCCTAAAGTCTTGAGGTTGCATGGAAGGGTTCTTCTTGGGGATAAGAGCAATCGAAGTCTCATTTAATTGAGAGGGCAAAGTACCATGGTAGTAAAAAATTTGAACCAATTTTGTAATGTCATCACCTATCCAATGCCAAGCAGCCTTGTAGAAAGCAGCGTTCAATCCATCTGGGCCTGGCGAAGCATCATTCCTCATATTCTTTAAGACATCCCATATTTCATCTTTTTGAGGAATTGAGTTAGTGAATTCATCCTGAATTACTCCTGCATAAAAAGACTGAGAGTTTTGTATGTTGACAGGATTAGTAGAAGAAAATATATTTTTAAAATAGTCGATAAAACAATCAGCAATCTCTTCAGGATCCATAGTGGTTTGACCTTGAGAATTTTTTATAGCGACAATTCTATTCTTCCTACGTCTTTTAAGAACAGAAACATGAAAGAACCTGGTATTTCTGTCCCCTTTAGTTGCCCAGTGCTTCTTTGCCCTTTGCTTATAGAAGTGAGTAAGTCTTGTCATTGTATCTTCATAACTTTTGATGAGCCTCTCCTCTTTGTTATGGTCTTGGTGCTGTAAAGGTTGTTCCTGCACTATTGTGATTTGTTGTTCCAGATCTTGTAGTTGTTGCTGGAGAGGTTTCTTCTTCCTGCACCAAATCTTAAGGGACCCTGCCAGCTGTTTAGTTCTTGAAGGGAAGGAAAGATTTTGAGTGCTCTTCCAGGCTTTCATAGCCGTTTCCTGAAAATCATCTTCTAGAAGCCACCAATTCTCAAATTTAAAGTGATAAGTAGGCTTCTTAAATTTAGAATGGAGAACAGCCAAAACAGGAGCATGATCACTTACCATAATGGGCAAATTATAGATATTAGCATTTGGGTAAAGATCACACCATTCGGCATTAGCTAAAAATCTATCAAGTCTTTCATAAAGAGGAGTTGAGGAGTACCTTCTATTCGTCCAAGTATAAGCAGGGCCATTATAACCTAAATCCACTAAACCACAATTCTTAACAAGATTACAAAAGGAGCGCATACGACTATAATTAACATAATTGGCGATGCTTTTATCATAGGGATGCATAAGGTCATTCAAGTCACCCATACAAAGCAAAGGTTTGCCAGTATTTACATTAACAAAAGAGGCAACATCATCCCAGATTTCAGCAGTTCTAGAGTGGGTAGGATCCCCATACATACAAACCAGATTAAAAGCCTCATTAGTAGAGGTAATAACAAGAGAGGCGAGGATTAAACTAGAAGAAGAGCTAATAACATCGAGGTTGATATCTTCATCCCATAAAAGCCACAAACCTCCAGAAGAACCCACAGGAGGGACAATATGACTATGAGCTATATTAAAATGATTAGACAACTGAGACTTACTAAATTTAGAAGATTTGGTTTCAGAGAGGAAGATCACCTTGGCATATGTTGACTTGATCAAGCGGGCAAGATAGAGCATTTTGTTACTGTCGAGGCTCCTGCCCACACCTCGACAATTCCATGATAATAGACTCATGGCGCCCGTGGCGCCTTAGAGGCTGGCGCCGCTGCCTGAGTTTCACATGCCTGCCTTTGGATCCCCACACCCTTTTGCACATCTTTAGACTTGACAAATTCCCTTGCTTGTAGAAAATCGCAAAGAAAGAAATTCGTTTCCTGCTCTCCTTCCATCAGATCATCCTTCCCCTTCACCCCATCTCCCTCTTGTTTAGTGTTGATTCTGCCTCTCTTCTCTGTCCCCCCATCAGTCTGATCTAAATGTACCGCAATAGCATTGGAAGGGTTTGTAGACACTGCATCTGCATCCACCTCTCCATCCCCATCCTGCTCATTGGTCACAGCATTCAAACACGCACCAGGATCATAAACAAAAATAGGGTTGTCAAACACACAGATCAGATCATTCAAAAACTTGTCCATCAAATTCGTTGAGCCAATCTTCCCCAAATTTCTCTCTTTTACGCCCGCTGACTCAGCTTCGGAGATAACAACTTTGCCCTTGCTCTTGAGGGGCGACGGCATCAAGGGTGCAACCGTGACAGCAAACGGCGTAGAGAACCCTTGTGCCACTACCTGCTTCTGGTCGTCCCACACGATATTCTTCGTCCCTGTCACAGAGGGGGTTTGGTACTCCATGGCCATCTGCGTGGGAGGCGAGCACACACTCGCAGCACCAAAAGAAAACGAACCCGCAGCAGCGACAGGAGGAGGAAGAACTGGAGAAATCAGCTGATCTTCGTCCCTGCAAAACTGCCCCTCCAACATCAAAGTCGCCCTCTTCTTCACCTTCTCTCGACCATGCATAGTTTTGGTCTTATATGACTTTGCTATTTGCTGACGTGTTTTTTGTGGGGTTGGTGTTGGCTGTGTGCATCCTAGCTGTGCAGAGGCCGGGTGTGTGCTCATCATGTTTGTATTCTCTTAATGCTTCATTTTGAGCTAATAAAATCCACCCTTTTTCGAAAAAAAACCATACAGATTCAGCACATGGCTTGGTAAAAAAAATCTAAACAAAAATTACAGTAGCCACTTATAATTAGGATTTAGAAGTGGAGGGGATACATGGTAGTTTCATTTTTATAGATTTCATTTATGTTTAAAAAGGTTTAGGTCTAGCTTTAGTCGGTTGACACCTCTTTTCATGAAGGATGGCAAATGGCTTCCACGATTTACACTGGTCCATGGAATCTTTGCTGGTGGTGAATCATTTTTCAGTTGAAATTGAATTGGTTATTGCATTATGGAATCATGATTTACTTCGTAGATCATACTGACTATTATTGGTTTAACTGTTCATGTCGGTACCACCGAAGATTGTGTTCTAAGCAACGGATATACAAAATAAAGTCTTAGATAACTAAAAGTATCAAGTGAAGGCTCCATGGAAGATTTTCTTACTGAAAGGTGATGGCTGGACCCTTCGTTCCTAGCTGGCCAGTGCAAAATTCAGTCCATTGATGCTTACTTATTTCCTTCAATGCTAGCTGACGTTGGTTATTTGTTTCCTCCGAAAGAAATGACACCTTTTGTTTCTTATTGTAAGATGCCATGCCGCAACTAGGATGGACCATATCAGTTGGTTTCTTGTACTATATATGTTGTACCGTAGCAGTAGTGGAACTCTAACGTCTTGGCAGTACTCTGAGATATTTCTTGATTTTGGTACCCGAGCATGTCCATAAAAATTTGGCGAAGGTATGAAAAAACATCATAGTTTATTTTTTTGCGGGAAAGTAGAACATCATAGCTTGGTGCTTTGGTCTACTAAAAATCGAAACCACATTTTTTGAAACTGACTTTCTTTAAGAAGGCATTAAACTGAAATTATCTCTGAAAACTAAGATCTGGAACTGAAACTATTTTGTAAGAAAACATATCAAACTGGAATTTGATGAATGAAATGCAATTTTCTAGACCTGCATGAATCGAATGGATTGCATAATACTGCATCGGAACTTGATCAGCCCCTCGAATTCATTTGCAACTTGTACTGCCTTTTGGTTTTGATGTCATTTTATACTGCTTTACGTTCTGACCGTTAATCTCTCGAAACGGAGAAGTTAACTTATTGTTCACATGTCACCATTCCATGTTAATGGGCTTGTGCTGTTGTTAGCTGGAAGAGTCTTTGTCTACTGCCATACTATCTATCCTTTTCTTATCAGCTAAACAACTTGTTGACTAAACACAAGTACGTGTTTGATCTTCATAGGCACACTTCCTGAATGTTTGATTAAGCGCATGGTCTATTCCAACACTCCTTGTCTTTCACTATTTCCGAAATGTAACAACATTTTGGTCAGTGCATATAATCCGTTAGCTAGGAAGCTATACCGGTCATCTGTCTTTGTCTTCGATTTAAATGCTTCTATAAGCACATGGTTCTTCTTCTTTTTGAAGTTTGGTTGACAACTGGAATTTAGGTCTGTATTTTAATTATATTTGCCATGGGGAGGCTTATCTAGTACAGTATGTAATGATTTGGCTCCCCGAGAGGAGTTATACAAATAGTTCGACGTCAATTTTGATTTGGGGTGTCATAAATTTCCTAGTCCATTTCATTGCCATAATGCTATTCAGGCCCATACACGTGATGCTACTCGATTGCACATCATCCTCTATGGAAGAGTCATTGTTCTTCTGATAGGGATAGGGTACGAGTGTAATTGCGTGGAGAGAGTTGAGTGGAACGCAAGTTATTGATGTTTGCATGTTCGTTCCAAGAAGATTACACAAGTACCTAGAGACAGGGAGATCTATCATACTGCCTAGTAGAGAAATTTTGCTACTAGTATAAACTTGATGACCGTTCTTTTATTTTCCCTCAATTTGAGATCCTAGTAGAGAAATTTGGCTACTGGTATAAATTTGGTTTAACAATTCTAGGTTAGTAATCAGGTCATCTGCACTAGTACAATATCCATGATAACCCACTGCGTGCTGATGTATTGGTAAGACATGTTATTTTACTAAGTAATGATGATTGATTACTCATGTTGCAGTTCAATCTAGATAAAGGTGAAATGTTTGGCACCTGGAAGGCATGTTTGATGATACAGTAATTTTTTTTTTTTGAAACATAGGCAAAAGACTTGCCTCATTCATTAATAAAGGAGGAGATTTTTAGAGTACATAATAGTGGCTCCACAACATAGCCCGTCCGTTAACAAAAGGAAAACAACAACTACTCTCGCGGCATGATAATGCTCAGGTGCCTAGCTCCTGCCGTGATACAGTAATTTTTGAAGTTCTAGCCAGTGGTTGAACAAAATCGTGACAATATGTTTCAAACTATCAGTAGCGCATGCCGCCGCCGTCTGAATGGAGCATTTGTTTGGTTCTGAATTGTTGTTCTACTCCCTCCGATCCAAAATAAGTGTCGCAGCTTTGAACTAAGGTTATTTTTTTCATGAGCTTCTTCTGTTTCTAAACTCTAATAACAGAAGGTAAAATCCAAAAAAATCAAGGAGAATTATTAGCCAATAAGTGAGGCTAAAAATGTTTCAAAATGTTAAGGGCCTTGCATAACAAGGTCAAAAGCCCATCCTAGGTGGCTATTATTATTATTATTATTATTATTTGCCTAAGTTCACTCTAATCATGAGTCTGAAACTGAAGGATAGAAGCCATGTTGGAAATGCAGTAGGTCCGTGCTTGAAAGGTTCTCACAGAGTAATTAATGAAGAGAAATATCATTGATAGTTTGATTAACTCGTGGTCCTAGTATAGCGTAATCACTTGATCAAACTATAGACCGGTGGGTTATCCAGACAATTACTTGGATGCCAATCCAACATGCTCCAGTCAATGTTGCCACTCCAACGTCCTTTTCCGTTGCCCGGAGGAAGGGGGCGAGTGGCATGACAAAGATACTACCACAGTGACAGTGAAGCAGGCCATGACTATTGGTGGCTGCGTTTCAGAGTCATCCAGTGCCACATGCATGGCTCGACCACCTCTCCATGTAGAGTAGACATAGATATATTATCCTCTTTTCACGGCCAAAAAACAGAGTGGGTGATGAAAAACAGGGAGTGGGGCGGGATGAAAAAACAGAGTGGGAGCCAAAGGATGGATGTAAACACAAGATGAGACACGCACGCGGCCATGCCTTGTTTGGTCTGCATCCCGAGACGAGCCATGACTTGATGAGATGAACCGAGGCCACGCATGCATGCATGTGGGTGATGTGTTGGAACTGCCAACGCACTTGTCCGTCCGTCCGTCCGCCTACGCAGCCGGCGCCTCCATGTGGAACGCAGTGGCTATACGTACGTGCACGCTCTCGATCGCAGGCCATATGCATACATCCCAGCCAGGGACAAAGAAGGCATCGGCAACCATGTGGCGAACTGAGCCAACCAAGTCCAAGAGCCCAAACTGTGGACCGGTGTGGAGCTAGCTAGCTAGCTACGGATGAAACCTTTTTCTTTTATATATGTCATGAGATACGTGATGAAATTAACAGCCAGCCAGCCCCAGCGTCTCCATTCATGGACGCTGTCTCCTCTCCTCTCCTCTTTTGTGCCCTCTTTTGTGGTACATAGGTCGATGCTATTACTGTGGTTACTTACAGGTCACAAGATCTTCCTCACGAAAGCGCTGCTCCGTTTTTGGTACTACCAAGTCGGCCGTGAATGCAGCTCACATGATAACGCTGAGTCTTATCCTTACGCTGCATTGCATATTTATGGAGAGGCGTCATTGTGAGGTTCTCAAACCTGCTGGTTTTCAGGCAACTGCACTTCAGTTGCAGAAAAGGTTCCCAGAATGTTCTCGGCAAAAAAAAAAAAAAAAAGCACGGCACTGATCTTATTACGCCGCACACCCACCCTAGCTGGTACCGCAATCGCATCAACATCCATGCCACATGCCTACTGGATTCATCTTTCATTATGTCGCATCAGGGGTTTAGCCAGCATGATTAATTTGACTTTGGTCTCGTCGTAATCAGCATAATTAAACTGAAACCGCGGAACATGCTCTCCGTCTCATCGGAGATAAGTTTCTTATCAGATCACCCATTTCTTTGTCTGTCTTGCTATTTGTTTAATTGGTTCGGCTTGACCGTATCCATCCTCCCATAGCTCCACGCACATGCCACTGATAGGGCACATGGGGGGTTGCTAAGGGGGAAGGTACCCACAATCAAGCAGATGATTGTGTACTAGATATCTTGGTTCGGTACTGGGTAGAGTATGTTTATAGCGATGTAGGATGTGACTAGTTTCTCAAAAATGCCGAACGAAGACCGAGCTCCATGGAGGCTTTAATTTGAGAACTTCGAAATTGAAACTTTTTAATCTCGAAAAATTCTGTCAAAAAATACACATATATCTAGATACATAATGTACATGTGCGCAAATGTTCAGGTCGAAATACATTAAAATGGGAGCTACAAAAAAAAGAGAGGCTTTTTAGCATATGTATGATTCATCCTCTAAGTCCACGATTTTTTTTATGCAGCTCGCAATTCAAGGATTTCATTCTGAAATTTTACACACATACACTTTACATCCTTGCATACTTGTGTTATTTTTTTCAGAATTTTTTGGAACTGAAATTTTTGAATTTTGAATTTTCAAAATAAAGGCCTCCATGGAGCTCTCGGCCTCCAAAATGCCCTACTCCTAGTCAGCCAGGGACAAAGAAGGCATCGGCAACCATGTGGCGAACTGAGCCAACCAAGTCCAAGAGCCCAAACTGTGGACCGGTGTGGAGCTAGCTAGCTAGCTACGGATGAAACCTTTTTCTTTTATATATGTCATGAGATACGTGATGAAATTAACAGCCAGCCAGCCCCAGCGTCTCCATTCATGGACGCTGTCTCCTCTCCTCTCCTCTTTTGGGGGGGGGGGGGGGGGGGGGGGGGGGGGGGGGGGGGGGGGGGGGGGGGGGGGGGGGGGGGGGGGGGGGGGGGGGGGGGGGGGGGGGGGGGGGGGGGGGGGGGGGGGGGGGGGGGGGGGGGGGGGGGGGGGGGGGGGGGGGGGGGGGGGGGGGGGGGGGGGGGGGGGGGGGGGGGGGGGGGGGGGGGGGGGGGGGGGGGGGGGGGGGGGGGGGGGGGGGGGGGGGGGGGGGGGGGGGGGGGGGGGGGGGGGGGGGGGGGGGGGGGGGGGGGGGGGGGGGGGGGGGGGGGGGGGGGGGGGGGGGGGGGGGGGGGGGGGGGGGGGGGGGGGGGGGGGGGGGGGGGGGGGGGGGGGGGGGGGGGGGGGGGGGGGGGGGGGGGGGGGGGGGGGGGGGGGGGGGGGGGGGGGGGGGGGGGGGGGGGGGGGGGGGGGGGGGGGGGGGGGGGGGGGGGGGGGGGGGGGGGGGGGGGGGGGGGGGGGGGGGGGGGGGGGGGGGGGGGGGGGGGGGGGGGGGGGGGGGGGGGGGGGGGGGGGGGGGGGGGGGGGGGGGGGGGGGGGGGGGGGGGGGGGGGGGGGGGGGGGGGGGGGGGGGGGGGGGGGGGGGGGGGGGGGGGGGGGGGGGGGGGGGGGGGGGGGGGGGGGGGGGGGGGGGGGGGGGGGGGGGGGGGGGGGGGGGGGGGGGGGGGGGGGGGGGGGGGGGGGGGGGGGGGGGGGGGGGGGGGGGGGGGGGGGGGGGGGGGGGGGGGGGGGGGGGGGGGGGGGGGGGGGGGGGGGGGGGGGGGGGGGGGGGGGGGGGGGGGGGGGGGGGGGGGGGGGGGGGGGGGGGGGGGGGGGGGGGGGGGGGGGGGGGGGGGGGGGGGGGGGGGGGGGGGGGGGGGGGGGGGGGGGGGGGGGGGGGGGGGGGGGGGGGGGGGGGGGGGGGGGGGGGGGGGGGGGGGGGGGGGGGGGGGGGGGGGGGGGGGGGGGGGGGGGGGGGGGGGGGGGGGGGGGGGGGGGGGGGGGGGGGGGGGGGGGGGGGGGGGGGGGGGGGGGGGGGGGGGGGGGGGGGGGGGGGGGGGGGGGGGGGGGGGGGGGGGGGGGGGGGGGGGGGGGGGGGGGGGGGGGGGGGGGGGGGGGGGGGGGGGGGGGGGGGGGGGGGGGGGGGGGGGGGGGGGGGGGGGGGGGGGGGGGGGGGGGGGGGGGGGGGGGGGGGGGGGGGGGGGGGGGGGGGGGGGGGGGGGGGGGGGGGGGGGGGGGGGGGGGGGGGGGGGGGGGGGGGGGGGGGGGGGGGGGGGGGGGGGGGGGGGGGGGGGGGGGGGGGGGGGGGGGGGGGGGGGGGGGGGGGGGGGGGGGGGGGGGGGGGGGGGGGGGGGGGGGGGGGGGGGGGGGGGGGGGGGGGGGGGGGGGGGGGGGGGGGGGGGGGGGGGGGGGGGGGGGGGGGGGGGGGGGGGGGGGGGGGGGGGGGGGGGGGGGGGGGGGGGGGGGGGGGGGGGGGGGGGGGGGGGGGGGGGGGGGGGGGGGGGGGGGGGGGGGGGGGGGGGGGGGGGGGGGGGGGGGGGGGGGGGGGGGGGGGGGGGGGGGGGGGGGGGGGGGGGGGGGGGGGGGGGGGGGGGGGGGGGGGGGGGGGGGGGGGGGGGGGGGGGGGGGGGGGGGGGGGGGGGGGGGGGGGGGGGGGGGGGGGGGGGGGGGGGGGGGGGGGGGGGGGGGGGGGGGGGGGGGGGGGGGGGGGGGGGGGGGGGGGGGGGGGGGGGGGGGGGGGGGGGGGGGGGGGGGGGGGGGGGGGGGGGGGGGGGGGGGGGGGGGGGGGGGGGGGGGGGGGGGGGGGGGGGGGGGGGGGGGGGGGGGGGGGGGGGGGGGGGGGGGGGGGGGGGGGGGGGGGGGGGGGGGGGGGGGGGGGGGGGGGGGGGGGGGGGGGGGGGGGGGGGGGGGGGGGGGGGGGGGGGGGGGGGGGGGGGGGGGGGGGGGGGGGGGGGGGGGGGGGGGGGGGGGGGGGGGGGGGGGGGGGGGGGGGGGGGGGGGGGGGGGGGGGGGGGGGGGGGGGGGGGGGGGGGGGGGGGGGGGGGGGGGGGGGGGGGGGGGGGGGGGGGGGGGGGGGGGGGGGGGGGGGGGGGGGGGGGGGGGGGGGGGGGGGGGGGGGGGGGGGGGGGGGGGGGGGGGGGGGGGGGGGGGGGGGGGGGGGGGGGGGGGGGGGGGGGGGGGGGGGGGGGGGGGGGGGGGGGGGGGGGGGGGGGGGGGGGGGGGGGGGGGGGGGGGGGGGGGGGGGGGGGGGGGGGGGGGGGGGGGGGGGGGGGGGGGGGGGGGGGGGGGGGGGGGGGGGGGGGGGGGGGGGGGGGGGGGGGGGGGGGGGGGGGGGGGGGGGGGGGGGGGGGGGGGGGGGGGGGGGGGGGGGGGGGGGGGGGGGGGGGGGGGGGGGGGGGGGGGGGGGGGGGGGGGGGGGGGGGGGGGGGGGGGGGGGGGGGGGGGGGGGGGGGGGGGGGGGGGGGGGGGGGGGGGGGGGGGGGGGGGGGGGGGGGGGGGGGGGGGGGGGGGGGGGGGGGGGGGGGGGGGGGGGGGGGGGGGGGGGGGGGGGGGGGGGGGGGGGGGGGGGGGGGGGGGGGGGGGGGGGGGGGGGGGGGGGGGGGGGGGGGGGGGGGGGGGGGGGGGGGGGGGGGGGGGGGGGGGGGGGGGGGGGGGGGGGGGGGGGGGGGGGGGGGGGGGGGGGGGGGGGGGGGGGGGGGGGGGGGGGGGGGGGGGGGGGGGGGGGGGGGGGGGGGGGGGGGGGGGGGGGGGGGGGGGGGGGGGGGGGGGGGGGGGGGGGGGGGGGGGGGGGGGGGGGGGGGGGGGGGGGGGGGGGGGGGGGGGGGGGGGGGGGGGGGGGGGGGGGTAGTAATATGACTAATTAGACTAATAATCGGTGCGGGCCCACATGTCAGTGGTTGGACCTGGTCCAGTCAGCGGTTGACTGCGATCAACAGTTCAAAGCGGGGGCCCTGGGCCCATGGGTCAGTGACCCAGGGCGACCCATGTGGCGGCCACGTCGGCGCCGGCGCCGGAGAATGCTCCGGCGACCAAAACGACGGCGGCGCGTCGCCGGAGTTGTTCGGGATCACGCTAGGGGGCTCGGTTCGAGCTGCGGTTGGGTGCGTTCGACGGCCAGTGATCTCGCACGTCGAGTGGGGGTGGTCACGTCGCCGGAATCGACCGGAAACTTCACCGGTGACGAGCAAGGGCGGCGGCGTATTCGGGAGCTCGATGGGATCGACGCTATGCAGCACGGGGAGAGGTGCTAGAGGCCTCGCTGGACTCGCTCGAGCTCCAGGAGCTCAACGCAGGGCTCAGACGGGCACGACGGCGTCTGTGGCCGTGGCGGTGAAGCGCATGGCGGCGACCAGAGCTCGGCTACGACGGCAGCTAGCTACGGCGACGGTGGGCAGTGCAAAGCGACGGAGGGAAAATATGGGTGCTCACCGGGCGGCTACGAAAAGCTGGCGACAGTTTAGTAGCCGCAGGACTCGCCGGAGAGGGAGGGGATCACCGGCGACCGGAAACGGGGAGGAGCTCGATCCCGGCGATGTTGAGCCCTCCTGTTCGTGCTCGTGGCAGAGGAAGAGGTAGTCGGGGCCGGCGGAGATGACAGACAGGTCGGCGGGACGATCTGGTGGTTGTGGCCGCGGCGTTGACGAGAGACGACGGCGACCACGCTCGGGCGCCGATGGAGTTGGATGGGGAAGAGCGAGGGGAGAGGGGAGAAGTGGCGAGGAGGCCAGGGGGGATGCTCGGGCTTTGCCCTTATCCCCTCGGGTGGCTGCGGGCGTCGGTGGCCATCGGCGTGTCGCGCTGTGGCCGGTGCGCGCCGGCGCGACCACGGGGAGGACGACACGGCGAGGGAGAGAGAAGGAGATGGGCCAGCTGGGCTGGGCCAGTGCACTGTGCACTCGGTCCAGTCCAGCTTTAGCCCTTTTCTTTTATTTCTTTTCCTTTTCTCTTTTCTTTTCTGTTGCAAAAATGGTTAGGCCACTTTAGCATTTTTGTAAAATATGAGACTAGGCTCAAATAATACCATGCAATATTCCTGGCCACCAAAAATTGGTTTGGGTGAATTTGGACTCCATTTGAATTAGAAATGAATTTAAATGGATTTAATATTGCTGATTTGGTGCTGTTTCAAATTATTTGGGCCATTTATATAACTCCAAATTTAATGATGATAGTTTTACAATTGTTCCTGAATTATTTGCCATTTAATGAACATTTTCCCATTAGTGTTTGATCAACTTCAAATTTCACTCTTGGATTTAAATTGATTTTCAGATAGAGTTAGAATTGTTTTGATTAACCATTATGATCTAGCTTGCAAATGAGGATGACTTGGCTTGAGTATAGGTTGATTACTGTGGTGTGATGCTGGGGATGTTATAAATCTCCTCCACTACAAGAATCTCGTCCCGAGATTTAAGTAGGGAAGTAAAGAGTAACTTCGGGGGAACTGACCCTTGCAAGGTCGGTTATCTGGTAGACAATTTAGGGCATGCGGCAAAAGCATCTCTCGAGTGGAAACTTAGTAAAAACATCGAGAGCAAAGTATGAAGATTTCAATAAGAGGTTTCAATCGAATGGACATCCGATCGATACCTGAAAAGAATGTGAAGAGGGGTTCAGGGTATCGGGAGTAGATCATCTCTGAAGGGGTGGCTCATGACAAAACACAAAGCCAAGCGCAAAGGATAGTTCGGAATCAAGGATGTACGGAAGAGTCAGGTTTTCGATCCTGTGGAATGGTGGGGGTTCGATCGAAAAGTAGGGAGAACGTTGACACCTTGCCGGGCACGACATCAAGGTATGTCAGAAGATAGGCTGTCAGTTATGACGGTGACAACACAGATCAACGAGGAGCAAGGATGGCATAGCTCACCATGACTTCAATCAACATCTCGAAAGAAGTCAAAATGTTGATGTTGAACACGACACGTTTTGCCGAGTGATTCCAAATATGTCGAATGGCGGTGAGGGAAGTATATGATAACTTGGAAAGAAAAGGTTAAACAAAACAATGGAAAGAAAAAATGATTATCAGACTAATCAGATCAATGGCAGGGAAATCACACTGACATCCAGCTCTCTGGGTGGATGGGATTACGAGATCCTAAGTGTCGGTGTTAGTAATTTCAAAACCCGATTAGAAGAGAGGTTAGAGTCCCAGAGTAAAGGTTGAGAACTAAAAGGTGTTAGTACCACCCAGTTGGCGACGTGGGCCCGTAAGCCACACAGCCAAGTTAGTAAAACAGTTTTGGACCTCTAGACTCAACTTCGGCCAAGGAGTTGGGAAAGGGGATTCCTACAGGCAGTCGGCTCTGATACCAACCTGTGACGACCCCGGCTTAATCGTGCACTAATCATACACGCAAATGCACACGATCAAGCCTAAGGACTCACTTGAAGATATCACAACACAACTCTAAAACATAAATAAAGTCATACAAGCATTTATTACAAGCAAGGGCCTCGAGGGCTCGAATACAAAGCTTGATGACAACAAGCATCAGCGGAAGCGTTAGATATCTGAGTACAGATATATTACAGAAAGAGATAAGCCTTCACAGAGGCGGGGCAAAATAAAAACTACGATCGAAAGGCGCATGCCTCCTGCCTGGGACCCTCCAATCCTACTCCTGGTCGTCGGCCTTCTCGAAGAAGCAACCTCCTCGGGGTGGTAGAAATGGTCGTCGGCGGAACAGCGATCTCAGGGGCTCCGTCGTCTGATCACGACAAACTGATATGGAGAGAAAAAGAAAGCAAAGCAACCGTGAGTACTGCGAAGTACTCAGCAAGCAAGGATCTACACTACATATGCAACATTATCAAGGGAAGGCTGTATATGTGGACTGGGCTGCAGAAATGCCAGAATAGAGGGGAAAGCCTAGTCCTATCGAAGAATAGCATCTTCATCAGCTTCATCGTCTTGCAGCAATAGAGGGGTACAGGATAACATAAGTAAAGTAACAGTAGTGTCAAGTATCAGTCTCGCCCAGAGATCCTTCCTCGACTCCCTGCGAGAAAGCGATCCCGGAGCCACATATCCAGGTATCATCACAATTCTAGCTGTATCGATCGGGATACAACTCCGAGTGTCCTTTACCATAGGACCGGCTATCGATAGATGTGTTCTTCCCTGCAGGGGTGCACCAACTTCCCCACCACGCTCGATTAACTCCGGCCGCACACCACTTTCCTAGGTCATGCACGGCCTCGGCCAAACGATACACCGCAACCCTACCTACAGCTCAGCAGAGAGGTCCCCGTCGGTCTACCTCCTAAGCGCTCAGGGGTCTTGGGCCATCGCCCTGTTCACTCCGGGTCGTTGCGTGCAGGGTGAAGCCAGGCACCACCTCTCTCTAGGGTGGCGCCGGTCCGTCCCGGCCGCGAGGTTGAACTGAACGTCTGACAGAGCTTTCGGCTAATGCTACGATGTAGAGTGCCCATAACTCTTCCCACGTGATGGTTAGTGCTATCCGACCAGAGGCCGGCTCGAATCATATATCCAAATCGTAGTGGCCTAGTGGCTTGCGGAAACGAGCAGAGACT